>JNEY01000524.1:56415-99604 GCA_020875895.1 Aphelenchus avenae | reverse complement strand
AGAGCCGGTATAAAAAAAACCGGCGCCAGTCAGTCCAGACCAACCATTCGGCTGTCATATTTGATGTTGGTTAGCCATGAAGGGACAACAATATAATGGAGGCATGCACTAAAACAACAATGTTCCTTCTTGTTTTTCTAAAAAGGCTCTGTCCGTGATCCCGGCCGACCACCATAAGAAATGACTTAATGGCGAAGCAAAGCCTTGTACTGCGCGCCTCCAGAAAGTGTGGTACTTAAGGCGATGCCGCTGAATAGGAATTTTTTTTAAAAACGCATGCTTCAGGGCTTGGATTTTTAAATGGGGCAGCCAACAGCTAGCGCGCTACGCACACCGCATACAGGGACTCATTGGCTTAGGGGCACTGCTTTTGGATACCAATGGTGGACGGACACTTTGCCTGGTCGGCGCACAATAGTCAGATAAAAACGACAACCATTATGTCAACAAGGGCGTTCGTGCCATTGATCTAAAACGCGAGCGCCATACGTACCCGTCCTTTTCACCCTGCAAAACTTGTACAACGCAGGCAGGGTTTAGGTTTTGCGCAGAGTCCGTTAACAACGTCCCAACCAACAAGAACTCGAATTTTCGCACAAGTCATCCGGAAGAGGTAATGCTACTCGTACTGCGCAAGCCGGACAGCGCTACTTGTACGCTTCACGGAAACGCATACTTTTGCGCAAACGCGTACTTCATCGCACAGCTTTAAGCTTTACGAGGTATAACACAGAGTCCTGGCGCATGCCCGGTAACGCATGCTCATATGGCACAATTTCGAAAAATTTTGCATCCCGCTCTGACCCCCTTAAAAGGTGCCACCACCCAAAAATGATGTTTTCCGAAAGTGTTGCCAGAATGTCGAGTCGTATGATGGCCCTTGACGAGCTGGTCACTGATCAGCTTTTGGAAAAAAATTGCCCCCTTCCCCTCTGATCCCTAAAAGGTCCCAAGGGTCATTTTTATATGAACTCGTTCGTCGTAATTAAACTGCAATAGCGATATGCGCATGTTATTGCTGTATGCCTTGCAATGGATTGCGGAGACAACACAGATCATGCCGCCTAACAAGATCCAAGATAGCGGCGTCGGCCTCGCGATGCGCGGCGTAGCCGCTAGTATAGACGTAATTTGTGGCTATAAATGCGCACAAAAAATCTGGTTTTGAAAAACTTCATCGTCTTTCGCTGACGAACTTCATCAACTGACGCCCTGTTGATTTTTTATTCGTATTTGTTGGTAATGTTGTCGATGGGGCATTGGCAAGTTATTCCAGGTGTTAACAACGCGGTTCCTGAAGGCATGTTGGGACGCATCAGAAAACGAAGCATTGTACAGTGCAGGAGCGCGGAGCCGAGGATTACGTATTCTCGATTGCTACTACGTCGTGTCTCGCGTGCGCATCACTTCTAAGAAAACACCCAGGAACACGAGCGATACAGGACTACAGTCTCATCGAAGCACCCGAGATGGGACCCGCCGTCGCTTGCCTGAGACACCGGTGCATTGAACGTCTCGGCCGAAAAACTGATGGGGAGGGGTAAAAAACGGGCCCGTTCAAAAATACACTGAGAACGGGCCGTGTAACGGCCCGCTT
This sequence comes from Aphelenchus avenae, assembly GCA_020875895.1. Classification (NCBI taxonomy): domain Eukaryota; kingdom Metazoa; phylum Nematoda; class Chromadorea; order Rhabditida; family Aphelenchidae; genus Aphelenchus; species Aphelenchus avenae. The sequence goes on along the minus strand of JNEY01000524.1, from coordinate 98,007 downwards.
TTTTTGCCGTTTTAACGGGACGGGTGAACGGGACGGGGGTGGGGGGTCAGAACGGGACGGGGGGGGGGGGGGTCAGCGCCCAAGTCTAATATGAAACGATAGGCTCAAACGCTCGCATACATTATTTCGATCGCTTAACCTACAACCATAAATGGGACTGTAGACCGCGTTTAGCTATGTTAACGTACTCTGCTTGAAGTAGGTTTCCGTGTCTTTGTCTCTTTCATGATGACTGCTGAATTAACGGCCGACTCCGTCAATACCAACAATAAGCCTTAAAACATTTTTCAGCCAGAAAATTTGGGCGTTTTTGTCAGTTTTAAATAAACCAAACCAAAATGGACAAACAATCGGATATCGTGGCCGAGTAGGTCGCGAGTTCGGTAACTAACTCTAATTGTGAGCTAACCAACTCGCGCCGAAGAACTAATTGTGCTTGGTCGTGTTTATACGTATCCACTAGGCAAACACGGCACGAGTTTCCTTGACGTGCCACACACGGTGGCCTTCGTATGTCAGCGTTCACTTTCAGCGCACCATTTACATGTGAAAATCTTGTCTTACTAAAAAACAGTAAATTCTCCTAGAAACTCTCCCAACCCAAAACCAAAAATCATAAAAGTTCCGTTCACCTCCAAAATGGCGAGGGACCAGTTCATCCAATCCTTCTGGACTAATGCACGTGATCCGACCTTCCGCAAGGCTTACTCTGGTGTTTTGATCTCACTCCCGATGAGATGAAAGTGCATCACTCCCTCCGTTCCGAGTGCTACCATCGCAACAAAGAATGTGGTCTCTTCAAATTCCTCTATCGTGACCTCCGCATTATCGAGTTGTCCAATCCGAGACCGCTTAAGTCCGAGGCCTAGGGCGTAGCGGGCAAATCCAGGCATTTACTATCCGGTTCTATCAAGTGCTTGCTTATCAATGCCAGATCTATTCTAGACAAATTACCTGAATTCAATTTTATTGTTCAAGAACAGAAACCTTCCATTGTTTTTATTTCGGAGACATGGGGAAACGAAATGAATGCTCCATTACTCGAGTCTCAACTGTCAGTAGGTGGAAAGTTCCAAGTCATTCTGTGCAATAGGGTTTCCGCTGCTAAAAAGAGAGGTGGTGGCTGCGCGTTGCTCGTCGCGTCTGAGATCCCATTCCGAATGGTCAGCTGCCGCTCAGAGAACGAATGTGAACTCGTGTGCGCTACCCTTTTTTTGAAAGTGCATATCAACATATGCTGCGTATACCGCCCGCCGTCCTGCTCAGTGCAAAACACGCGCGCGCTGATACGCACACTCGACGCTTTCGCGAGTGAGCGCTTTTTGCTGGTCGGGGACTTTAACCCCCCAACGTTGACTGGGAACGAGGGACATGTTCAGACCAAATCTCGCAAGAGCTTCTTGACTTCACTGCTAGAAAAAATCTCGAACAGTTGGTTCGCCAACCCACGCGAGGCACTAACATATTAGACCTTGTCATCAGCAACACAAATCCAGAAAGCATCGAGATCACAGAGAATTTTTCCACTTCAGATCACAATACTATTATGTTTTCCTTAGTGTGCCCGACAGAAATTACTCGTCAAAAAAGGTGGTAAGGTCCTATACGCTGCGTAACTTGAATGCTCTTAATCGCCAGCTCTTTTCCATCCACTGGGGAAATCTCCTTTCAACTGCCTTTACCATTAACGACAAATACGTCTCCTTCGTCCAAGCACTCAGTGAAGCAGTGAACAGCAAAATACCTCTAAAAGAATTGCGGAAAACCGATCGTATCCTTTATCCTGACTACATAAAGAGACTTATTACCGAAAAGAGGATTCTATTCCGAAGATACAAAACTAACAGAAACTATTTTCACGAGGCATACAAACGAAAATGCCTCGAGGCTAAGTGCTGTCTACTCCGCTACAATGATTCCCGCGATCTAAAGACTATATCCCAGGGAAAGAAATCGTTCTACAATTACGTTTCTCGCAAACTTCAGCCCACTCATACTGTCCCAACGCTGGCCAAAAACGGCCTGCTTTTTATTAGTAATGCAGAAAAATGCGAAGCCCTTGCAAAATATTTTACGTGCTCTTTCACCGCAGCCCCTGACCGTACCCAGGTTGTCTCGGCGCCTCTACATTTCCCAGACAACTGTTTATCTGACGTCGACTTTACCATACGTGACGTGGCTTCTCGCTTAAAAACTCTTCCCGACCGCTCGGGAACCTCGCTGGACTCCATCACCTACAAACTGCTAAAACACTGTGCTGACTCAATCAGCCCAACAATCACAGATCTCTTTCGCCTGGTGCTAGATTCCGGTGAGGTGCCCGACTATTGGCGAACCTCCATTATTGTCCCCATTTTTAAGAAAGGAGACCGCAGCGACCCATCCAACTACAGACCGATATCGCTGACTTGCACGCTTTGTAGGGTATTTGAACGCATCGTAGCAAATGCCATAACGTCGTTTCTCTTTGAAAGTGGATTTTTCTCCGAGCAACAATTTGGGTTCCTATCGGGCCGGTCCACCACCACACAGCTACTTGCCACTTTTGACGACCGGTTTCGCTCAATCGAGGCTAAAAAAGAATCTGACGTGATCTATATTGATTTTGCTCGAGCTTTCGACAGTGTTCCTCATGACAAACTAGTCCAAAAAGTGGCATCAGCTGGTATAGCTGGGAAACTTCTTTGCTTCGTAAGATCCTTCTTATCCGGACGGTCCTACAATGTTCGCATTAACGAAAGTTTCTCCAAGGAATACCCGGTTGAGACCTCTGTCCCCCAAGGGAGTGTTTTAGGCCCGCTACTGTTTCTCATCTATATTAACGACCTGCCGTCCTATATCCCACAGCAGCTTAGTATTAAGCTCTATGCAGATGATGTCAAGCTATACTGCGCTTACCCACCCGGCGCCACCTGCGATGCACTGCATGCAGCAAATCGCGCGCTCGAACAATGGTCCGATGACTGGGAAATCTCCATTCCAACAGAAAAATGTGCGGTCCTCTATTTTGGCAAGAACAACCTGCATACCCCATACTTCCTCAATGGGCGACAGATTCCAGCTACAGACTCTATTAGGGATCTGGGCGTTATCGTTGATCACAAGCTCACGTTCTCAACGCATGTTGCCAAAGTCGTCAAAGTAGCCTACTTCAAAGCTTATCATCTACTGAAAATCCTTCGGACCCGAACTCTCAGCACGTTTATCTTTGCTTACAAAACGTATGTACGGCCACATCTCGAATACGCAGCTGAATCCTGGTCTCGGCTTTTAAAAAGTGTGGTCTTCGGAATACCTCCTATGCTGACAGGCTGAGCATTTGCCTTTTGGAGTCCCTTGAATACAGACGCAAAATTTCTGACCTGGTCATGGTCTACAAGATCATGCACAAGAAAGTTAGCCTCGACTCAGTAAAGTTTTTTGTTCGGTCCAGCAGAAACCGATTCAATAGATGCCAGCTGCAAAAAAGGCGGCACACCTCCAAAACCGAAACAACTTTTTTACCCGGACAGTGAATGCCTGGAACCAGATTCCTGACCGAGTCGCTAACGCCCCATCGGTCAAGTCATTCCTAAGAGAACTCAAAGAACTTAATCTGCTCGGGCCCCACAAGGTTACTTAAGCGGTTCACCACTTCTCCATACATGACTCCACTCTTCTCCCCATTCATCTCCGTTTCGGTTATCTACGCTGTCACACGTACCATGTGCATCCACACAATTGTTCCGTTGTTTAATTTCACTTTCCAGTCTAAGTGGCATTGCTGTAAGTGCATTCTGTGCCTAGTTTTGCCCGTTGCTCAATAAACATTCAAACATAATTTAACGCGTTGAGTTACTATAAGCCAGATGGAGCGCTCAATTCAGGCATTCGATATTGTTTCAACGTGATTAACTACTCTTACCACTCGTTGCAAAGCAGCAAAAGCAACTCCAAAAGAGCGCTCGCTCACAGATTTTTTTGTGTCTCTTGTCAACCCGAAGATGACGAACGCAATCTTGCTAACGACGTCCCTGGCGGTAGAGGAATTCGCGACAAGGGCTCAAAATTGCCTTAGGAAGGCTTCTCAGTCTGCTAGCCCGAAAATTAAAGTTGGGGTTTTACTTGTTGGAAAAAAGCTGAAAACTCGTGAAACGTTTTTGAAAATTACTTCCAACCGTAGTGCGTTGGCCGTGAGGCATAGCACTTGTACTAAATAAGTAAGTCCCAGGATCACACTATTGCTGCTGCTGCAGTTGAAGAACAACTGGGTAGAGAACTTTGCTACAACTGGGCTTACCTTCGCCACAAATGCCAGCATGATTACCAACTCGTTGCGTGGTCTAAGGACACGGACTGCAAGTGGGCTGATGTGATGGTCTGTTGTTGTAGCATTCAATGCTTCGAAAGTACGGCATGGGCTGTTTAGGTCAGGTTCTCTTACTAGAAATGCGATATCCGTTAGCAGAAAAGAGTTTAGAGATCCGCATTTCGAATTCGCTGCGCTCAAACCTTAGTGCATAGCATCGACAAACAAAAGATTTTTTGCTTTTGTAGCTCGAATCGTAAACGTGGCCCACCGAAAGGCCAGGGTTGCGGGAGGGGGGGGGGCACCTTACTGTTACAATCCTGGTGCATGTGATTACCGGCAAAAATTTTTACGAGAATTGTGAACAATTAGGTTAGACACATCAGTACGCGCTTAGCGGCGCGGGACTGGTTTTATTTTATTGGACAGAACCTTGGAAAAATTTCTGTTTAGTAAAAAATGCACTGCATTCCTGAGTCCGAGCCCGAACATTGTTCGAACGCATCATTTTATTTGTCCACTCCGTTTTCGCTTCCGTTGTTTTGCCTGTGGTTTAGAGTACGTTCACGCGTACCCCAGCTCCTTCTGCCAGTCGCTTGAGCCACCCGATACATGTGCTGCTAGGACGATCAGGGCAAATCCGCCCCATTATGGAGGTCACTGAGGCGCGCCGCGCACCCGAACGTGTCCTCGAACCCGAGCGGAAGCGAACGTCTGCTGCGTTCCGGTGCGCATTCGAGGCTACCCTTCATTTTCGATTTTTGCGCTTGCTTTGTACAGGTGGCTTACTTGTGACAAGTCCCTGCAGCTAGGTACCAGATCCTGGCACTGTGTCTTGGTGAAGCAGCCTGTTAGACGTTTTATTATTGGAGAAATGGGCACGGAAATGCACGGCTAAAAAGTATGTTCTTCCGATTGTCTTAATTGTTCCAATTATATAAAATCACGTTTCTACAATCACAATCGGATTCGGAAATGTCCCGAGTAGATTACTAAAAGCGTGCAACCCTGGCGATGTCAACTTCAGCATTTATGCGTTTCAGGGCGCCTCAGCGGTGCGACATCTCATTGTTGGTGAAATTATTTAATTGCTTTGCGTGTCAGACACTATCACTTTCCGCATTTTTGAGCGTTTTTTATCTGATTGCTTCCCGGTCGTTTTCGCACATCGTCGCGGAACATGAATCGAAAAGTTTTGGCAAGACGGCCCAGGCTTAGTCTTCATAGACTCGCCTAGTTAACGGTTGAGGCCACAGCTAAGTCGGTCTGGGACAAAGGGGGCAATAAGCCCGATTGAGCTTCTTGTTGAGCCAATCTTGTTGTTCTTCGATTGGCTCATTAATGGGTTACGCAAAGAGTGCTTACGCGCTTGCCTTGTTTCCGCTGTCGAGTACGCTTTCCGGCGGAATCCAAGCCACGCGTCGCTGTTATTTCAACCCAGCGGCATAGCCGTCGGTAGATACCGCTCGGACGATAAGCACAAACCCGCCGCTTTATGGAGATCAATCGGGCGCGCCGTGCACCTGGGCTGTCCTCAGTGAGACAGAGTGCGCACGCGGAAACGACCTTATGCTATGTTTGGGTTTGCATTGGGCACTCTCCTAATCGTTTTTTTTTGCAATTTTCTTGTATGATCCAGTTGAATTCGCGGCTAAATGATACATTTTCGTCAAATTCATCGGTCTTTTTCATGGATTATAATAGATAGGTTTCTCTTTTCACAAGCCACCGAAAGCGTCGTACTTAGCTAACTTTCTTGGTATTGAAAATGTAAAGTTTATTTTAAAAAAAGGTGATGTGCAGTTACCTTTAAGAAAGCTATGGCTTGTCTTACAAAACGACCTTCTACAAGCGGAGCACCGTGGGAATGTACGCTCCGACATTTCAAATATATGATCTCAGATTGGCAGAAGGGGAAGCCAAAGAAGAGAAGGCAGCGAAGGACAGGTTTTATTGGCCCTAGTGCGCCTCTTTTTTGCGCTGTCCCGTTAGTTTGGCGTCCAGGGCATGTTTCCCGCAAAGCTCACTAGCAGTGCTCACCTATTCTTTATTGCTTGGAAAAGCGACTGCTCAAAATTATTAGCATCGATAGCCGCCGTCGGAAAATGAGAAAGGTAAAATACATAACAACAAAAATTGGGATTAAAATTTGTTGTAGATACTTTAAAAAACAAATGTGATATTGCACTATAAGACGCAAACAAATACGTATGAAAGTATATAAAAAATGTATGCAAATTTTGGCATTTTATGACTCCTGTCTTCACACATTGAAATGGTGCAGCGAAACAAGATTGTTTGATGCCCGATTTCCGCTACAACTGAATGCTTCGCTGCGGGCCCACGGGGATATCTCTTTTTCAGGTTCTAACCAAATGCTGTTTGCTCGAGAACGATCGGAAAAGACTGCTGAAAGAGTGCAAATTGGCGATGAAATGTCAGGTTTTAATCGTCCCAGAGCGCTTCGGCAAAACAAGTGCATAGAGTGCTGCCTATTTTGAACAACATTGCTGCGCCAGGCTAGTTCTGTGTACTCTGCAAAAATATCGTTTTAAACCAATGAAAATTTGCAAAGCTGAACTGAGCTGAATTCATCAATAAGCGGGTGCGGCCCAGCTTGTGAACAGCTTAAAATTCAAGATGTGGCCTGGTTTTAATCGTCGAACATGATCTATCGGCCGTCACGGCACGTCAAATCTTCCCGGATTGCATAACTCTTGTTTGGACAAACCAGCGGGACAACACTGTGCGAGGGTCGAGCATTCGAATACTCGGACATGCACATGCCCCCCCCCACCCCTCCCTGCTGCACTGTCGACCGCCGTGGATGGACATTTTATGGCACAAATTGATATGCCAGTTGCGCGAAGGAACGTTACACCTACATCTGGTCTACACAGCTTGGTCATGCCTTTACACTAGTCTATTAAGCACACGTAACTGAACTTTTCTGTCGTGTCCAGAAGTGACTATCGCTCTTGTACGTTTAACTACCCTAAGTGATTTTTTGTTGTAAGCGAGAAGCACGCAAATAAAGTGTATTTTGCACAACGGAAACCGATATTATTTTGATCCTAGGCTTCCTATGGTTTTTCAGTTCAATGTTCAGACTAGAAATGACGGCATCCTACATGGGGACACGGAGTAAAAGCGAAAGCGTTGACCAACGACCCGGTAGTATCGTAGGAAATCGCATTCGAGGCACCTCGCTCAGGTTTTATGCAAGTGCAAATCAAAGTAATTCTGTTTGTAAAACGTGTTAGATGACTGGAACCTATTTGTTAATCTGGGGGGAGGCCAGATTAACAACAACCATTGTGTTTTCCCGTTGTCTGCCCAAGACATGCAGACTGGTAATGTCAACGAAAGGTTATGTCCTTCCCAGATTGCCACATCAGTGAATTACGTACAGTGCCGTATACGTTTCTAATTTTTATTCAATGAGTACGCCATGGCCTAACACATAAATAACCGAGTCTGAAAATGAAAAGAGGACCGGAAAACTTGCTGAAAACTTAATTCAGCCAAAGAACACTGCGTACGATTTTGCCCTAAAAATTGGTTGATGGCTTAAAGTATGGTTTATCTGGATTCTCTAGCACTTTCCAGCATTGGAAAATGACATTTTTCTATAACGATCGGCAAACCTCGGCCGTACCGTAATGACCAGCGCTTACCGCAGTCCAGCACGGGTACTTTACGGTTCGGACAGTAATACGGTATGGTATGCCCCATTACCGCCCGTACTCGCTATATAGTACAACCTCTGTTGGTGAATGCCGTGACGCAGAAGATGCTAAGGGCTGGCTTTTGCGAGATCGCGGGACTTGTACCCGCTCAGTCATGTCTAAAGTGTCTCAGTAGTATTAGTCTAGCCAAAGCTATTGCTCGCCAATTCTTAAAGGACTCATAATAGCAGAGCAACTCTTCGCTCTTTATGCTATTTAGCTTCGCACTAATGGGAAACCATCATCATAGCACACGGAAGGATGGGGGCAAGCATGGCATGTTTTGCGTTCGTACTTGGTGTGTCTTTCGGTACTCGCAGGGATTTTTCGGTCTTGCTGTACTACAGGGACCAAGGCTGCGTCTATATGCTCAAACAAGCTCTCTATGTTGTCCCACGTTTCGTCGTACTGTCCGAGAGACGAGGTGAACGCAATCGAAAAATTGAGCGTCAGTCTGAAGGGAGCAAGAAATGGAAAGTTTTGGCAAAACGGCCCAGGCTTAGCCCTAGAGACACACGGAGCTGCCGCTTACTTGGAAGTGTTCGACACGCTTCCTACACGTTCCAAAAACCACGTCTAGAGAAGTTCTAGCGCAAACCGCTCGCATATCATTCGTCTTTGAATAGTGCCGGTTGTCTCACTTAGCAACCCTGCGCTGCGCTTCTGAATCTGCAGGTTTTCATAACGGCAAGTTTTGCCTCAGAATGAGGGGTGTAACAGCATACGAAACATGTGATAGTTATGTATTTTTCAGAACGTTACTAATGATCGCCACGGGGTGTCTGGTACGCTCCCTTCGAGGGTACTGTTGCGCAAGAATAGCGAGTTTTATCCATCGAGCAAGTCCTCTAGGGGGCGTCAATAGGCTCATTAATTTATTATGTAACAATTGTAACATGCGCCGCTCTGCGCTTCCGCCGGTGGTTTCAATTCGGCCTTCGGCTGACGCCGAAAAAACACCCTGTTCCACCCACGGTACCTTCGAGCAATGCCCGATTTTTGGCTTTTTGTTTTAACTGCGCTTTTCAAGTTTTTTTTAGTTTAGATAGCGTGCCGCAGGCGACGCCAGAAAGAATTTTAGGCTTACTTGGGGAAAAAATATACAAAAATTTAGTTTGCGCTGGTCTCCCTTAGACCGTCCCGCGTTCGTCTGACCCGACAACCAGGATTTGTCGCCCAAATGCTAAACACGCGCGCTGTTCCATGTTCCAGCTGCGCTTATTATCCATTCAACATTTAGAAGTGGCGAAGTTTATCAATTTGGGAGTATTTACCTGGCAATGATATTATGTCAGGAAAACGGCATTTTTAGATTTACAAGTCGTTACATTTTTTTCTTAGTAAAGGACACCTAAAGCTTTAAAAACGGATTCCAAGAATCGGCGTCGTAGCTCAGCAAGTGTACGTTTCACGTACGTACGTTTCGGCTTCCGTTCGTTTCAGGTAGTTTTCCGGTTCAGGTTTCAGGTTTTAGCCAAAATCTCGTGCGCTCCGTATATACATTCTGTCTGTCCGCTATACACTTCCAAAGACCATTTTGAACAACAGTTACTTTTTATTCAGCTTTCGGCGAACATGAAGGCACGAGGGAACGTCGATCTTTTTGGAGAAATTAAGCATAACATATTCCGCTTTTTCTTGAGAGTCGCGTTCTAACGACAAGTACGAACAAACAATGGATGCTATTTTTTCTTGTGTTTTTTTGGGCCCGTTCGCCTGCTTTTTCCGCTTTTCACGTTGGGTTTTGAAAGCGTATGAACTGAACATAGCGATATGGAAAGGTCGGCTCCAGTGCTAGAAACAGCTAGGCTGACGCGTAGACTTGGAACCGAGTATAACAAAAACCAAGTGAAGAAGAAACTGTATGGTGAAGGGGATGTCCGGCACCCGGCTAGTCGTCGTTGCCACTGCGTATTCGGCTCGTTTTTTGGCTAACAATCCTTAATTTACGTGCGAATCTGTCAGCAGCTTGCCCGGAGATCTTTTCAACGCAATGACGTGCAACTTGAGGCGACCGCGGTTTTCCGGTCGGGCCGAAAATTTTTCACTCGAACCTCGAGTGAAAAATTTTTTTACTCGAGGTGAAAAGAAATCACTCGAACCTCGAACCTCAATCCCGAAACCCGAACCTTACCCGTCTTACCCGAAAAGGGAAATTTACATGAAAATTTACTGCAGCTCTACCTGTATAATATTTCTGCCCAAAAATAGACCGCGTTTCTACCGGAAAAAGTATATTTGCCAAGAACAAGGATACGCGTCTCCAGAATTCGAAGACACATGCATAGCGAAAATAGGCCGCAGATACGACGGTACGTCCACCACGGAGACAACGCTGGCTCTTCGACAGGTTTTTTTGTGTCTTCCGAAACACGTCAGTGTCAATACCATCTGTGAACGCATAACATCCGTCATGTGCACATCCATCAATCCCCTTTCGGCCGAATTTTGAAAATGCTGACGCTAGCGACCACTCTAACGGGCCACTGAATTATTTCGAACATATACTGAGACAACAAACACTTGAAGGATTTCCGGGAAATTATGAGCAGCTTTGGCCAAAAAGTTTAGGAGCTTAACGAGCACGAGAAGCTAAAGCCACGCGCTTATGTTACGGGACAAGAGTGTACGAAAATGCAGGTTTTTTTTTAATTTTCAGAAAGATCTGCAACCACGGGACTAATCGCGGCAAGTCTAGAAATTTAGAGGTTGAACCAGCATTCTCCGCGCAGGAAATCTTTGAAGGCTCGACCAGGACTGGGCGGATGGACTTGATAAATTGTTCGTCCTTTATGAATACAGTTATACGATACCGCATGCAGAGCCATTCAATTTTGCGAAACTAGAAAATGTACTTTTTTGATCGAGACTTACAGGAAGTCGTCAGGCGAGTCCTCGCATGCTTGAATCCTATTACACGTGCACCATTGAAAAACAGGTATTTCATTAAGTGTCTTTTGCTACCAAACAATTCCCGCGACGAGACTTATTCGCAGGCCTGGAATACGACAACCGGACCAGGACCGGCTCCAGCCTGAAGAGCTGAATGCTCATGGTTTTCGCTGTCAAACGTGACATTCTAGTTGATTTTTCGTTAAGCGTCATAATATCCTCTTGTAGGGTCGTATAATTTTTCCGGAAAAAATGACGCGGCAAATTTTCTACAAAAGCAGGGATCCCAGCAGTCCCTGGCAACCAATTCATGTTCCGGGTGCTGAAATTCAAGTTGTATGCGGGAGCGATAAGGTCCGCATGACATTAAGATTAAGGACAACCATTCCTTTCAGTGGATACCTCTTGGCTTCTATGCGTGATGAGTGTTTTCTTCGGAAAATAAGGTGCGTTCGCACCGTGCGACACCGCCCGTAGCTGTAGGAAGTACATTATGCAACGACGTTTTTTTCAACCACGTTGCAGGTGTCAGGACGAAACGAGGTTTAAAAAAGAAGTTGTCGTACTGAAGCCGGAGGAAGTAGGTCGTCCCTCTGTAGCTTCGTACGCCCGTGTAGCGGTGGTTCCGGGCACTTCAGGGAGGTGGATAATATTCGTCCTACGGCGTGACAGCAAGCGCTGGGGGAGGCGTAAGGTTGAGTAAGACTGCCTTTATTCTTCCTTACTGAACTCCGACATTCCACTGCAATCGCAGGGTATTTATAGGGCGAGCAATGGGCGGAGCAAATGACACTGGCGTGTGGTAATCCAATCAACGGCCGCCACGGCGGGCTCAGCCAGCTGACGCCGGCTTCGCCCTCCGTGAGGGAATGCACGTGGACAAGGCGAGTCGGGGCACATCGGGGAATGTCCAATAGTTGGCAAGAGTCCAAGTCTGGCGATGTGTCTAGGGTACTACACACCGGGACTAGGGGTGCTGTGGTCTCTCACAGCGTTTTCGTACCGGGGAGAATACAAAGTGATGTTTGGGGAATGCGAAAGTGAGGCATAGACATGAGATTTCTCGGTGGCGTCGAAGGTTCCTGGTTGATGTGTGCGATGCGAAGCGTGCCGCGAAAATGTCGTCAAAATGTAGTCGTTGGGTGTCGGATGACGAAGGTGGCAGTCGGAGGATGGAGTGTGGAGGTTAGGAGACGAGAGGTTGAAGCTGAGATCGGAGTTTAAGTTGAAGTCGTCCAGGGATCCACCGGGGCTAGGAGAAAGCGACGGCCTCGTCGCTGTGAGCTTCATCTTCCGTAGCTGTGGTAGTGTCGGGCTGCGCGGGTCATGAATCTGCTTCTGCCTTCCGATGCGTGCTGTCGTCTGAAGTCGGATCACAGAAGATGATTTAGGGGCTTCAATGGTTTACGGGGCGTTGAGTGCGATCGGGTCCAGAATCATGTCGTTGCGAGACGGTTTATTTGTGGTGGAGAGAGCGGGGCGAACGTTCGAAGTTTGGGCTGGTAAAGTGATTTTGTCGGCATCGAGGCTGCTTAGCTGAGAGTTGTGACGGCTGCTAGCGTTTGCGGGTAACGGGATCGAGACTGCTGGACGAGGTGCTGGGACGTGGTCTTAGGCGGATGTATCGGCGAGGTTGGTATCTTTAGCAGGCGGCAGGGCTGCATTCGTGCATGGTGGTGGTTGGAAGAGTGCGCGATGCCGCCGAAGGTTTGGTCTGAACAGGCATGACTCTGCTACCGACTGTGTCCAAGTGCCATGTAGTCGAGCGAAATGGTTGCGCATGTTGGATATGCTGTTTGTGGCGTAAACGCAGTTGAGGCCGGGACAGCGGTAAACGCGGTCGGGACGTGGCACGTGTGTGTAGAGATGTTGGATGACGATATTCCGGTTCTTCCCAAAAGTGGTCTTTAGGAGTACTTTGAACGCGCAGACGGGGCACTCGTAGTCTTCCGGAATGCAGCGCATGCCGTTCAGCTGCTGGATATGTGCTTCCATTTCGTTGATCGTCATCTGTGGGTCCTGTTGTCGGTGGTGGTTTCGCCGTACTGGATGAGGACCTGTCGGCCGGCCTTTGTTTTTGCACACGCCTGTGATTTTGCTGGATGTCGTGCCGTGCTGGATGTTGGTAGTGGTTGCGCCGGGGCATGTTGCGGGTATAGGGCCTGCGCGTCGAAAGCGAAACAGCTGCCGGAGGCGATTTTGTTGTGGCGTCCGAAACGAAGATGTCGTGCCGGGTTGCGTCTTGAAGGTGGACGGCTTCGGACAGAAGGGTGACTTTCGGGCCGACATCATCTTTTTCGTCTCAGTGGTGGTTTCGCCGTGTTGGTCGTCGGTTTCCGAGAGGTACCGGGAACGAGCTGCTGGAGTCCGTTGTTACTTCGCGTTGTTTGTACACGGCGTAGTGTTCGAAATACGGCTTCGGGGGGGGGGGCAGAGCGGCAGCTGCGGAGATGGTTGTCCGAACGTTGACGTTGCATTGGCATCTGTGGCGAAATTTCTTTCTTGCGGTAGACGTCTGCGAAATGCGGCGCGAGGCGGTACTGGAGGTTTATATAGCTGCTTTTAGGCTGGGCGGGGCGTCGTCATGGACTGATGTGGAACGATGAGGGCGGAGTCGTCGTGAGTCGGAAGTGTTTAATCGGTGGGAGCTTAATTGCTGTCGATTCGAATGTTCTTCAGGTAAGCTGCTTCACGGGAAGGTAGCAGTCGTAATTAGCGTCGTGATCAATGACGTACGATTGCAAATTACTCGTGATAGCGGCGCCATTGGTTTCTTCTGGAGCAGCATTAACGTGGCAGGCGTAGGAGGGCTTCGTTATCTCCTTCGGGTGACCCAACCGCCCGGTTCCCGGGCGATTGATGACATCGCGTTGTAGCTATTCGCGCTACGAGTGCTGGTCGGAGCGGTGAAATCGCGCGTGGCTAGTCATAATTCGAACAAGAACGGCTGTCGAGAAAGCGTCACTATCCCGCATCCTCAGCACGTGGTGACGGGAATCGTGAACGGCTAGTGCGGCAACTCCGGTAGGGTCACAAATGTTGATTGCGTAGTAGGTGTACTGTTCGGTTCACTGGATAATTGGCCGGCCGGCGATCGCAATGAATACAGTAGGTGAGCTCATTTCTTCTTCTGCCTGACTTCTTGACTGAACTGCTGCTGCTGCTTGTGTTCGTGATTAATTCAGCTTCCACTGACGGTTAAGAATCGCTGTCTTCAGGTGCATCACTGGCTACGAATTTCGCGCATGCAGTCACGGTAGCTGACACCGCGACGGTACTGAGAGGTCGCAGTCATAGGACCATGAGGTAGTCGGGAAACAACGGCTATCCCTGCATGGCGACAAGTAACGATGCTGACGGTGAGTTCATAACGGTGGGTTGACGACTTTTGACGCATATTCGTTCATTGACTTTGTGCTTTAGGGTGATGACGTGCAGAATGACTTTTCGTTGTGGTGTCCGGCGACTGTAGCTTCACACAATGTCGGTTTGACGGCAGAGCTACTTTGCCAATACCAACGGTTGTCGGCGGACGGAACGACGGAATGGCTGTCGGCGCTTCGGTTCATCGGTAAGCACTATTGTAGCGACGTAACTGCTGTCGGCGGCGGAGTGAAAGCTTCCGACCGGAGCTCTCTGAACGCTTCGGAAGGGAGTTGCTTTGGCACTATCCGCATTAGCAGTGGTTATGCCCCTGCGAGAGTTTGAAGGAGGGCTTCGGAGAGTAGTGTCCGAGGCTTCGGAGAGACGGCTGTAGAACGTTGTTTGGGTCGGGCTTAGCGCATTGTCTTTCTTCGGTACTGTCGCTGGCGTACGTTGCTCGAGTGTGCGGTGGCCTCGTGCAATGTTCGGACACGTTCGAAAGTAGTATGGCCGGTTTCACGCTGTGGCTTTCAGGTGCTGGAGGTTCGATGGCGGCTGCGAGCAAAGACTCCCGTTTGAAAAGTTCAGCCTGGATGTTGATGTATGCTCCAGGTTGGAGTTTGTTGGAGCTCTCAGTTGGATAATGCTGGAGGCGACAAGCTGTAGGACGTTGGAGGCTACAGGTTGTAGGACGTTGGAGGCTTCAGAGTGGACGGCCGGCTTCAGAGTGATCTGGAGGCTTCGAAGTGTTCTGGAGGCTACAGAGTGGTCTGGAGGCTTCAAAGTTGTCTCTGAGCGGTGACTCTATGCGGTGGCTCTGAGCGGTGACTCGGATCGACGACTCTGATCGCCTACTCTGATCAGTGATTGTTCGGTGGCGCTGAGCGGTGACATCGTGCGGGTGAACGCTTTCAAAGCGGCGGAACGACGCGTTAAGACGAAGGTTCTGGCTGGAGGTTTCGGACTGGAGGGTCCAGAATGGAGGCTTCAAACTGGAGGCTACAGATTGGAGGCTCCAGGATATGTGCTTTCCGACTTAGTGCATTTTCGGCGCAGCGGACGCTTCCTTTCTCTTCCTGCGGCGAGAAGGCATCTCTTGGCGAGGAAGGGTCATCGCGCGAGTCCGCGGCGTGCCTCTGCGGGGTGCCCATCTGTTCATTGGCCCGCCGAGAAACAATGGCGGCGCGAGATTTGGCGGCTTAGCGGTGATGGATGGCTCCGCCGGAGTGCTCTCGCGGGACGACTTGCAACATTCTCGGTCGCATTTACTGGTGGCGGCGTAAACGGCGATCGGCGGAGCTGCTTCTTTTGATGTTTATAAGACCGCTCGTGTTGTTGTATGGTGGGCCATATCCGTATGGCTGCTTGTAGTATCGAAGTGAGACGTTAAGACGTAGGTAGGTCCCTGCTGGCTACCGAGGTGGCATCATATTTGGCCTATGTTGTTCCCGTTCCATTAAGTGGTAGTCGTAGGGCGCCAAGAGTAGATGTAGCATCCGTTACGCGTTCTAGTGTGCGGCACGGAGTACAGCGCGGGTCATTTAAGTGTGTTCTGCCGCCGTCCATTTCCGGAACTGGAACGAAGCCGAAGTTGAAATAGTGTTGTCAACGCTTCAGAATGGATGAAGGCTTCGGAGCGGGGTATTTTCCGCATTAATTCTGCCCATTTTCAGGAACTGAACGACGATGCGCGTACAATGGGCCTTCGTTCTGCTGGTTGTCGGTGCGCGGGCCGCTGGTGGAAAGGACGACGGTCGGTTATCGGACGGGAAGAGTGGCGACGTGCCAAGCCGTAAGTTTGACTTTGTGGAGCGTTGTGTATAGCTGCATTCTGGAGTGGTCCGAAATATTCGTCTGAACTTTCGTTCCAGGAATTGGTGGTGAGCTGTTGTTCTGTACTGAAGTTTGCCTTTTTAGAGGAGGCGTCGGCCTGGCTGGAGCGTGTGCTAGCGATGATAGAGGCGGGAACGGCGGCATGGGCTCCGGTGGAAGGAGCTGCTCGAGCATCGACTTCGGCAATATCTTCGGAAAATGCCGGTTTGTGACTGGTGCGGCTTATGTGAAGGACGATTTGATATTTAGCTCCTTCCGCGGTGCCCTCGGCTTCGGACGCTGGAACGGCTTCGGATGGACCTTCGGTCCACATCGGGGAATGTCCAATAGTTGGCAAGAGTCCAAGTCTGGCGATGTGTCTAGGGTACTACAAAGTCATACGACTGGGACAGAGCCGAGATGGATAATTTCAGGTTCTACTCATCCCGTGATGTGCCCAACGCACCTCAGTTATTCAGTGCGCTACGATCTACATTTTTAGGAATGCATTAGAGTCACAACTTTAGTCACTGCTGCATATTCCGCGTCTATGTTTGGGGATTAGTGGTGAGCAACTATCATTGGTCGTCCCACGTGCCAAAACGTTGCAGCCAGGTGTGCTAAGAATTGCAGCGATGTGGCCGAGCTGGAGCCAGGTTTTTGTTGGCCTAAGCGAATAGTCTGCGTTTTTATGGACGAGACTCCTTCCACCTCGTCAAGCCAGATATTGCTGCGCGTGATTGTTCAGCGAGTTGAACCTTCGTATGGCTCGCTGCTTGCTTTCGTGTAGCATATTTACGCACGGGTCCTTCGCTCCGCGCACCGCACTCACTTCCTTTGTTCCGCTCAAGCGTCGTCGTCCTGACACCGTACCCGTGAACCGCCGATGGATGGCGCTCGGTCGATAAGCGCAAGCGCACCCTGCCTCAGTCATCAGTGAGGCGCATCGTGCGCCCCGAACTTGCCCTCGACGGAAGGGGATGCGCCAGCGGAAACGAGCTTCCAATGCGTTCCGGTTGCGCCTTCTTGAGTCGGGTGTTCGGTTTTTTGCATTTCTACGAATAGATTATTTTAGGTCGTACTAAAAGACATCCATTGGCTTTCGTAGTTTTCACAATCTGATTTTTTTCGGGGAAGACTATGCGCGTTGCCATCTTTCCATCGTACACTCGGTCGTCCGAGAAAGACGTCAGTGAGAGTGCACAAACGGAACGAGCAATGGGCAAAAAAAAGAGCAGCGGCGATGACGTACTTCAGGTTATGGGGCAAATAATTTGCCGCAAATTGGTGTAACTTGCATCCTACATGTAATAGCAGCAGCTTTTTCATCGGTAATTTATCAATTTCTGCGTTTGTCGCCCGCATTTAAGGCATTGAACATCAGAACTAGTGTTACGGAAGCTCCGGATTGGGATCCACATTCTGTGCGTCGGATTCAGTGCTCTTTTACAGGTTGAACTCAAAGTTTTGTTGACTTAGTTGTATGTTCATGCGTACACTTTGCTCGAGGTTGCTGAGAAAAAAAGCAATTAACCAGCGGAAGAATGAAAATAGATAACAGGCAGCCCACACCGTAGATTCTGCTTGACCTTTTGACTATTCTTCGTGCAGCAGAAAAACAAAATGACTCCGCAAATAATCTACGCCCCCCCCCCCCCAAACCCCTCTCCCAAAGCTCGCTAGCGGCACTCATGATTCTTTTATTGCTTAGAGAAGTGGACGTTTGGCCGTAGCGTTCTCAGTGACGCTAGTGGGCTGACGGGCATTCTTAAGACGATCGAGCTTGTGAAGTTTGATCAGGCCCAACATTTACGGTGATAAGTGATAAGGTAACAGGAAATAATGGCTACCTTATTTGCGATCATAGACCCCGTTACGCTAGCCGTTACGTTATTAACATACCGTAACGGACAACGTAACGGCTGCCTATTCTTAGTTTATCACCGGGTTTTCAACGGTCAGCACTGGCATTCCAGACGTGCACTTGTTTTACTGTTTCAACGGCTTGCCGGTCAGTCCGACATTCTAACTTAATCCGAAGGAACTGAAAGTCTTAAATTTCTTTCCACAAGGCATTTACCGCAGGCACATGGCAGCAGTTGAACACATCCTTTTTAGTTGCTCTTTGCCTGCGGTTCACACGCTCTTTTTTGCGACTCAAATAAGTGATGGTGCACGCACCTACTCGCATAAGAACCCTTTTATGAAGAAGCCGGAGATTACCTTGTTTCTGGATTGGTACTGTCATGTTTTTTCCCAAACAGGAGATTTTAACAAAACAATTGGTTTGGTTTAGAAGACAATAACAATTTGTTGTAACGAGCTTTACATATCAGTCCTTTTACGTTTCCTATATCGCGTGCACGGGGGGTGGACGCTCACCATACACGTTCCCCGTAAGTGCAGAAAGGAATGTAAAGAAATTGACAATGTCGGCAGTCATGTCACCGTTGCTTGCTATATCTGCAGACGACGTTGTGTAAACAAACCGCATTGTGTAGGATGGCATGCGATCGTCGAATCAGTTGCTGACCAATGGTGGAGTTTGTTTGATGTTTCGATACCGCCATTACAGTTGTACCAGCAGGTTTTTTGCATCGCCGAATTTTGCAAATGATGTTGGATGTGCCTAAGACGACTGGAATGGCAAATGTTTCAGCAGTTCAGTTTTATGGTTGAGAACAAAGCTGAAAACGCAAGAATCTACGCTGGGCTGCTGATGATGTGAACACTGGAAAGGACTTTTGTTTACGTCAGATTTTGTCGACAAAATGATAAAATCGTGACGTGATTTTATCATTTTTTGCTTAACCACTGTCAAGCAGAAAAGCAGTTTGTGAGAGGGCACATTATTTAGATAGGCCAGAAAGCAATCGTGTTTGGGAGTGGCGCCATGCAGTTGTAGGATCTTATTGTGACATTTGTGAGGGCTTTGCAAACAGCTTTAGCGAACCGGAATTTTTCGAAGACAAAACATGTATTTCGGAATACCAAATAATGAACATCATCGTTTAACTTTATAAAGGAGCAACGTGCGCCCATTTCACAGCAAGACTAGTTCGATGCTTATACGGTAGACAAGCTATTTTAAAAAAGCCGCGCACGACGTGCTTCGGCGAGGCATCGTGTTCTCGGTGAAGTCTCTATTCCACGTTACCCAGTTCCTTACCTCCACGTGTCATGCTGTCCACCGCACGTTGCCAGGGGTCTCAACCCCCCCCCCCACCCCTCCCCTGGATCCAGGGGGTACCCCCTGGACTTGGCTTTTTGCCCCTGGTCTTCGTGAGCAAATCCAGGGGGTGCAAGTCAGTTTTTTTCACTGATTTATGTCGTCACGGAACTTGTGAGTGCTGCAGCTGATCTGGGTGCCACGAATGTAGGCACTCCCCACCTGAGAACTCGTGGCCTAGGCCCTACCAATGGCCTTGACAGTCCCAGTGATGCACGGCGCTTAGAATCTTGCAGTGTGGGGAGGAACCTTGTATGTCCGCCTTTGGCGTCGGCCAGGGTGAGGAAAAGTTACCAGTAAGATTCTATAAGGATGATGGCAAGTATACCTGTCAGAATGTCGAATTTGATGAACTGAGAAGTTTAAAAGGAACTTTGCCGTGTAGACGAAATAGATGTGTTACTTGCAATCATGTCAATGATAGCAATGTTATCCGTTCCGGCTATTTTAACAAAACGTTTGTACCTACAGCACCTGAGGCAACTACCCTTAATTGCCTAACAAAACGCATAATTTACCTCGTGAGCTGCAAAAAATGTCCTATGAAGTATGTTGGGGAAACGACGCGCATGCTTTCTGATCGAATGAAGGAACANAGCAGGACTATTCAGAGACTCCAGCAGGACTTCTCAGAGCATCCAGCAGGACTATGAGGACCTTCAGGCAGCACTTTTCCAGAACTTTTCGGGTTCATCACCGCCGCACTGCAGGGCGTAATTTGCACGGAAACACCCCACAAACAAACAGTCTAACTCTAAACCACAAGCCGCACTGCAGGGCTCAATCTGCACGCATTAAGCATTTAATTACTATCAACCTAAGCAATGCTCAAGCAAGACGACTCGACCCCCAACTAAGAGCTTGAATCAAGATGACTCAGTTCACAAATCTGTGCTTAAACCAAGACGACTCAGACCTCATCAATGCTAGAATTAAGGTCATTCAGTTCCCAATTCGGAGCTTTTAGCAAGGCGAGGCGACTCAGTCCTTAACTCTGAGAACGAATCATGACGATTCATTTCTTAATTCGGAGCTTGAAGCACGACGTCTCAGACTTCAACAAGAGCATGAAGCACAGACCTTAAAATACAGCCTAGTTGGTTAATCGGCATTGTTATGAAGTAGAGATCGACATTGACCACCCGTACCGTACCCGTACCGTACTGGACCCTCCCCGTACCGTACCCGTGCCGTACTGGACCCCTCCCGTACCGTACCCGTACCCGTATTTTACTACTAGTACGGCACGTACCGTACATGAAATTGGTAGCCGTACCGTATGCCGTACCGTACTGGGGTAACACGTTGTTTGGGTCCCGTTGTTTGGGTCCCGGTTGTTTGGGTCCCCTTGTTTGGGTCCCATTCGTTTGGGTCCCGGCTATAATTTCGAAAGTTTCGTTTGGGTCCCGGTTGTTTGGGTCCCAGAAAAAATAGTGAATAAAATCATCGCTTTCGGTGTGTTTTCTTCTTGTTTAATTTGATTTTCTTTGTTTTCTAATTTTTTGTTCTTGCCTTAATTTGTTTTACTGACGCGTTTCCATGCAGGATTCTGTAAGATAAACCTTGGTCATTTACATTTTTACACACAATTTTTTCTAGGACCCAAACGAACGGGACCCAAACAGTGGGACCCAAACAAGGGGACCCAAACAACCGGGACCCAAACGAAACTTTCGAAATTATAGCCGGGACCCAAACGAATGGGACCCAAACAAGGGGACCCAAACAACCGGGACCCAAACAACGGGACCCAAACAACGTGTTACCCCAGTACGGTACGGCATACGGTACGGCTACCAATTTCATGTACGGTACGTGCCGTACTAGTAGTAAAATACGGGTACGGGTACGGTACGGGAGGGGTCCAGTACGGCACGGGTACGGTACGGGGAGGGTCCAGTACGGTACGGGTACGGTACGGGTGGTCAATGTCGATCTCTACTTCATAACAATGCCGATTAACCAACTAGGCTGTATTTTAAGGTCTGTGCTTCATGCTCTTGTTGAAGTCTGAGACGTCGTGCTTCAAGCTCCGAATTAAGAAATGAATCGTCATGATTCGTTCTCAGAGTTAAGGACTGAGTCGCCTCGCCTTGCTAAAAGCTCCGAATTGGGAACTGAATGACCTTAATTCTAGCATTGATGAGGTCTGAGTCGTCTTGGTTTAAGCACAGATTTGTGAACTGAGTCATCTTGATTCAAGCTCTTAGTTGGGGGTCGAGTCGTCTTGCTTGAGCATTGCTTAGGTTGATAGTAATTAAATGCTTAATGCGTGCAGATTGAGCCCTGCAGTGCGGCTTGTGGTTTAGAGTTAGACTGTTTGTTTGTGGGGTGTTTCCGTGCAGATTACGCCCTGCAGTGCGGCGGTGATGAACCCGAAAAGTTCTGGAAAAGTGCTGCCTGAAGGTCCTCATAGTCCTGCTGGATGCTCTGAGAAGTCCTGCTGGAGTCTCTGAATAGTCCTGCTTTAGGCTTCGAGGCGTGCTGCTTGAAGCTCAGTGTAGTCCTGCGTGAAGTTCTGCGAAGTGCTGCTTGAAGCCCTGCTTGAGGCTCTGAGGCGTAGAGTTCGGCGCCCGTACTAAGGTACGGGCCAAACCCGTACCCATACCCGTATAACACGGCACGACAACACGGCACGGCCTCGAAAAAAGCCGTATTACACGGGCCAAGCCGTACTACGGGCCGTGTTTTATGCCGTGTTAGAGTATACGGCTTGTCAATTTTTTGCCCACCACGGGTACGGGGTACGGCACGGGTGGGGTCACCACGGGTACGGGTTTGGCACGATGTCCCAGCGCCGGTGTGTACTGAGGCGTGCTGGAAGTTCTGGCGAGGGCGCCTTGAAGCTCTGCATTGTCTTGCTGGAAGCTTTGAGAAGTCCTGCTGAAGCTCTACACAGAAGTGCTGGAAGCTCTAAACGGAACATCTAAAAGCGCTGAACAGACCTGCTGGAGGCCTCAGTTGATGTGCCCGGGTGAAGGTGTCGAGCTGGGAGCGGTGCGGCGATGCAATTGGAGAGCAGCGAACAGCGTCGAGTGTGATTAGCATAGAACACAGAATGATGCTTCCGACTGATTTCTGCCCTATTTATAGGTGCAGTCTCGAGTATGCAAATTTGCACTTTGACCGGACATACGCTTGAAGTGTCCGCACGGACAACACGCATTTAATAGGGAGGACAGCTAGCATTGCGTCGGGTCGTAACGTACATACAGTAAGTAAGTAATGTAAGCAATGTCTGATATCGCGGCATTTTGCGTCACTTACTCATAGGCGCTCTGTAATTTTAGCTCAAGGTAGAGGTCGGCGTTATATTTTGAACCCAACAAGGTCACGCCTCAACTCGACCAAATCTCTACCAAGGTGTTTCTCAGGGTTGAGGTGGGATGGAGATTCTGGCCAACACTGAAGTTGAGGTAAGGCTAAGAACTTTCAAGATCCCAACCTGACGCATTCCGGGGTGAAGTTTGTGGCTTTATGACTCAGATAGGACTGGACACGGTAATCGTTTCAAAAGAATTATAAATTTTGAAGAAAGGAATTATCCAAAAAAACCTGGAACACAGATTCGTGTCTTCTACATGGCTTTGAAAAGTCCATCTCAAATCGCGCTTTGTTTTCGGCCTAGCAAGAGTTCCACGAAACCGCTCGGCCTGGAATTTTTAAAATGAAAACAATGGGTTACTAACGAGCGGTGAAATACAATAAAAGTAATGGCAAGATCAGGCAGATCCCTGAAAAATTAACAATAGCTCCTTGAACACATTAGGCCGGGGAAAAACACTGTGCGGACAGTGTATCCGGTCGGGCACTAGAGTTGACGAGCCGAGTTTGGGATTTACGCCGAAGCAGGCCATGAGGGAATCCTGAAACGATTGACCTGTGCAGCTTTCCATGCCACTGTTATGGCCGCCTGGCGCACGCGAATTATGCCTTCCTAAAGAAAACTTTGGCGCAGATAATCTAGCCGCTTTTTACGTATTTCTAAAAAAACCTGATTTGCTGTGTTGCATATGCCAGTGTGCATAGCATATCATGCGGCATTTAGGAAGTGAAGTATATTCTAGAACCTGCTTACCGATCGAACATCGTCTGTTTTCCTGACGTGCAATCGATAAACGCGTTTGTTCAACACATATACTATTTCAGGCAAAGCTTAAAAATTGGTGCACTGCAATTCCAGAAAAAATTGACCGATATTTCCGATTTCGCTTAACTCTGAAGTAAACATAATTGTTGTCCTTTGCCTGATTTTTTCGAGAGCACCTTTCGGAACCAAGCAACTCTAGTCCTGCTACTCGGAGCGGTACAAGCTGGCCTTATGCGAAATCGGCGTGAGTTGAGAAAAACTGCCAACGCCGTTTCGTGAGAGAGCGCGCAACGTGTCGACTTATACTGTGACTCGTTAATCCAGAACATTTGACAAAAATTCCGTCTTCAGTGAACGCAGTAAATATGGTTCGCAAAAGGGACGAAAAACGTCATGTCAGACGTCTACGACAAAAGCGAATTTTGGCTAGTTTGGTATCGTAGTTAATTCAAAACCTGATCCATGTTG
Organism: Aphelenchus avenae; assembly: GCA_020875895.1. Lineage (NCBI taxonomy): Eukaryota > Metazoa > Nematoda > Chromadorea > Rhabditida > Aphelenchidae > Aphelenchus > Aphelenchus avenae. Next base: position 74,137 of record JNEY01000524.1, on the reverse strand, counting down.
GTGAAAAACCTGTTCTCAGACCAGACCAAGAGACAAAGCCAGTATAAATTTAATGGCGTGAGGCTATTCATGTGTCGCAAAAAAAAACCACAGGACATCCTATACATACTGGTAAAATGTGTATACAACAGGAATGAGCGTTCTATAAATGACGCTGCGATTGCTAATATTGGTCCAGTATAAATCAAAAAGTGCCAATACATGGTTCACAAACTATTTTGTACCCATGCATTCGATGCACAAAGCTCTAAAATTTAAGTATGTACAACAGTGCCCGAGGTAATGGTAATGGTAATGGTGGGAATGGTATTGGCCAGAAATGGGCCTAGTGGGTAATGGCAATGGTGGTAATGGTAATCGCCCCAAAATCGGCTAGTCGGTAATGTAATGGTAATGGTAATGGCACTTCGTGGTTTTGCCATTACCGGATAAGCACTAGATAAAATGCCCGCGGCAGCGACGCCAACGCAAATTTTCGCCATGTTTGTCAATTTTTGCTTAAAATTTAGCCTGCGGCGGGCTTCTCGACATCATTGTTTTATTGTCATTATAAGTACTACCTGTGCCAAGATGGTTACCTAAAGCGCTTTTGGGAGTTCACTACATGAAGTATAGCTCTTGCCGGACCCACGCGTCAGTGTCCAGACTTGGGTTGGATTGGGACGTTTCGTGGCTCGGCTCCTTTGCGTAGGAGCGGACGGGGGGATGTCGCCTCGGCTCGGCTCCTCAGTTCGGGAGGGTGCCTCGGCTCGGGGGTGTGCCCTCATCTCGGCTTCGGAAGTGGGGGAGGGGGTTGTCATGCCGATCCCCAACATGCATGCTATCCTAATTCGCGACGATGTCTAGGTATGACGTTAGCGAGCGCTTTTGCTCCTTAAAGACATAGACAGGCAATACACCTCGCCAAGAATATAAAACATACCCATCCTTCAGGTCTTTAGGCCTTCAGGGTAGAGAAAACCCCCAAAAAACCTTACAGGTAATGGTAGTGGGTAATGGTGGTAATGGTAATGGCCAGAAAAAGCGGTAATGCTCGGGCACTGATGTACAAGCGCGTCTCATAGATGACATGCTAAACTTTTGCTTCGCTCCCTGCCTCACCGCTGCAAAAACGCGGCAATGTTAAGGAATTGGAAGTTTGTCGTATCTACCTGCAGCATCGTAAGCTATCCTTCGATTACAAAGGATTCCTTCGAGGTTCGTTTTCTTTGAGATATCAACAAAATAGCCTCCGAACATCCGATAAGGTGGGTCCTAAACTGTCTATGGCACTGTACTCGCTTGAGACATTACAACCTGGTTCTTTAGAACGGGAGTTCACAGAGATAAAACCACCAATCAATGTCGCAAATCAATCAGCAACGGAGATATGTGATGAGAGCATTACCACCAGTTATGCATGAAGCTGAAATCGGTGAAATTTGGAGCATTATGTACATAGGTATTACAGCGTATACTCGCAGCCAAGGCTCACCTTATTTTCGCTTTCCGCAACGGTCATAAAAACCTGAAGCAGCCTCCGAAGACATCCACCGGTCTTGCTCGTTTACTGCACGCATTCAAGTTTATGTCTAGCTGTCATCTCACTTTCGTTGCCTACTGCCTGAAGAGTCATCTAGTAACTTATTAAAATTATTGGAACTTTCACCAGGATACCATGGACGAAGTGTCCTCATCACCTAAAACCATCTGTGCCGCAAAGTCACGCGAGGTCGATCAGACGCTTAGAGATGTGTAAAACCTGGCGATTCTTGGCTAAGTTCTGCGCATCAGCAAACTGGCTTGCGCATTTTGACACCGACGGGGCCACAGGTTTTCTGAAGCTTATAAAGGCTTCTGTCGTGGACGACTGGAAAGGACGTTTCCGCTGTGCATAATCTGCATAATGCCAATGTAAAATAATGCTTTCGACAACAACGTTTTGCTGTTCCGAAGGACCAGCGTGGAGGGTATGGTAGTAGCGCATACTTTTTTATTCGGCCCCTTAGCGCATGTTACTTAGGCACGATCCACGCTTAGGCCTAACCGGAGGCTTAAGCTATTTGGTTTTAGCTCATGCTTGGGCTTAGGAACACAAGGAATCAGTTTGGATTCCATCCTACGGGAATTGCGCTCTGCAGGGGGCACGATTCCACAACGAGGATATTCTATATGGCCGCCGCATTCAACATGTGCTTTACGCGGCGTAATCGTTACTGCGCAAAGTGGTACTGTCGACAGCGTTAGGTCGTAAGCGGTAATAAAGAATCGCTAATAAATGACGACGAGTTCAGGTTTTATACTCGAAAAATTTCAAAAAAATATTAAGTCGCAATGCGTTATCTAGTGCGCGTTCCACGAGCTGCTATTCGTAGTACATAGATATTGCTGCAGGGGAAGGCCTCCTGACGAACTCTTTTGACAGCACTATAAGTCTGGATTATGTGCAGAGTACAGCGGCATCATAATAATGCACTCGGACTCGGACGTCCTTTAATGCACTCGGGACGTTAATGGCACTCGGGACGGTCCTTTCGGCAACTACCTTATGATCCCCGCCTTGATAAAAACCTCTCGTTTTCACAAAAATGCGGATGTACTATTACTTATTACGGTATTTCGTCGTTTTTTAGCCACTAGTGAGATGAGTAAGTAGAGTAAGAAGTGGGCTCGACATAAGCAGCATCTGACGGATAGTGGAAGTGGTACAAAAATAAATTGGTCAGGTGGAACTGGAAGTGTCAGTCCAAAAACAATGGTATCAACATTCCTTTTTTGCCTTGCTGTTCCGTACTCGTAGGTCTTCCTGCGTACGGCGCTTGCTTCGGCACTCGATTGTTCTTGGCTTTTCCGCTTGTTTTGAATGAACTATCTTCTTCATGTTTGACCGTTTCTTACGTTCGTGTTGATTCCTGGTTTGATGCCTCTTTAATTCCCAAGAAACGCGTAGGTCTTTTACCCGCTCTTATAGAAATGGGTGGAAGTTTGTTTATGGCCTTTCACCAAACAAAATGGTTCTGCTCCAGGTTTTTATTAAATAGTTACTATGGTTCGGATCCTTTATTGTATGGTGACTATTTCTGGGACAGATTTTATGTGCCGCGGCACTTTCCTTGTGCCACGCCTTCTTACATGTCCTCGCGCGAATGTGAAGAACGATTCGTGCTCAGCGCGCCCGATTACCCTTCCTGATGACGGTTTCGGGGCAAAGGCACGACTTCCAGTGTGCTATGGCTTCTGACACGTCATAGCGCGAACCGGAAGAAGGATTCGTGCTCAGCGTGTCCGATACCCTTTTGAAGACTTTTTTAGGCCACGACCTATTTTAGAAAGTATGACATACAGATATACGGGCGGAGCTCGGTACGTTAATAGGATTTACATTGTAGATGTCTTAGTTTTTGAACTTTTAGCTCGCAAGACATTGCACGCTGCATCGCCCCTAGCGCAACCATGGAAAACATACGTCGCCAGAGAGGGACGTGCTGAACGCGGATGAGAGAATGGGTTTTAAACGAAACATTTGAAGAAACGCAGCTACAAAACAAGTAAAACACCAAAAATCTGACATTGTGTGACTCAGGTTAAGTTCTAGAACTTGTTTTGCGGCGATCGCCAAGGGCGCAGCCTGTACATGCGGTGAAACAAGTGACTGTGATTCGGCGATCGCCAAGGGCGTGCCTAGAGACCTTAACCTAAGCTTGCCCAGAGGTGGGACTTTTCTTTCTTTGCTGCTTGTCTTGCTCTTCAGCAGGGCTGACGAGGCTTCGGAATGTATCGGATTACCGAGAACACTTTATTGCTGCACACCGGAACGAACACTCGCGACAAGAAAACGATCTGCAGATCGGGGGACCGCCAGCGCTGTCTTCCGCTGGGCTTTTATACGCGTTAGTGACGAGTGGAGTTAGTGACGTGGGCTTAGCGGGACTCGCGGCGGCGGCGGTGAAGGCGGCGAAGGCTAAATTCCAAGCTTAATGCGTGATCACTACGTCCCCGCTTTTCCGTAGGCTTCCCACTTTCCCTGCACTTCCCCGGTCAGCTTCCGTTCGGAACTGCCGGGGATAGTGGACCGAAGTTCATGGCTTGCAACGTCGCTTCGCGGACGTTCCGCATTCCTTTCTGTGATCGGCTTTGCAGCCGGAACTGGAAGCATTCCGAGGGCTATGCTCGGGAAAGAACACACAGGGGTCACCTAGGTAGAGAATCGCACCGACAACCGTCACACACAAAGGTCAGCTTCAGCGCTTGACGATGGCGGTGCCGATCCGCGCGTATGGCCTGCCATGTGCGTGATCTCTAATCAACTTTAGCGTCCTGCTGTAGAGGCAGGTGCTTGCGAGTGAGGGCTGCTGATGCTTGTCCAGTGAGTCTGCAAAGATAATATGTCAAATTACTATAAATAATGCAGCTGCGTGTGTATGAGAGCGATAATGCGAGAATTCAGTAAAAAGCGCGAACCGCAAGACATTGTAAGGTGTGCATCATGGTTGTTCACGTGCGCGAAGCAGAACTTAACTGGTTTCAGTGACCGTTGGAAAGGGGTGGGGGGTCAGAGGTGGGTGGAAAGATAGAGGGGCTTAGCTCAGCACGGAGTAGGTAACGGATACGGAAAGTTTAGGCTGCCATGTCAGCCTCTATGGTGCGCTTGGTGACGTTGGACCTATGCTTAAATGTAAATCTATGTCTTGATGGGTGCTAACCGCATTGAATGTAACATTCTCGTGTAAAAAAATATAGCCCGCAAAGGTGAACGAGGGCAACCGTGCATTTGCTATCAACAAGGTTGCAGCTTTAAACACGTACAGAAGGATTTCCTAGACTAGTGCTTGCGGGCAACGCATACGACCACATTTGCATTAGCGTAATTTGCAGGCCTCGCTGTTCCGTACGCGATCTCTGCGAGCCTCTCATTTTGCACCTTCAGCGCTTCGTTGGCTTGCCTAAGTTCGCGCATCTCACGGGACTCGTTCTGTGGCATGGTGCTAGCAACTGATGCAACTTTGACGACATTTGTTTCTGCAAGTACATTTGTCGGCCTAGGCTATTTCAAGTTGGACACGCATGCCTGGCTATTTTGCATGCGATCCCAACATTGCTGATCGTACGGGCTTTGGTATCGTCCACCACTGTTGTAGTACCGTCTATCTGCCCAGCGTTGCATGCAGTCTCTTTGTACGCGGACCATGTTACCGCAGTAGTAACACGTAATGCGCAGTTGCCCATAGTTGTTACCACAAAACCCATGGCTTTCGTCGCCGCCTTGTCCTTGCATGGTATATTCACATTCATCGCTTATGTGCTGAGACGTGCTTGACTGTGTAACGCTATCGTGCCGTGTACTCAAGCATTCCTGTGTGTGGTGCCTATTACCAACGCTATGGTTAAGCTTTCCAAACGCATCGTCACCCATGCCGTGTTCCTGTGACAACCCTAGGTTGTCTAGAAAGTAATAAAGGCTTGACTTAGGTCTAGAGTAACCTATCACGCTACAGGTATTCTCTGAAGCTGGTAAAAACGGAATTGCCCAGAGGGGACTCGAACCCTTCACCTCCATTGTTGGGAAACTGAACCGGCGGCGGCCGGAGAGCCGCCGCATAAGGCAGTTTAAGGGGCTAGAGCCCTATATTTCAGGTCTACGGTAAGTCTACAGCCTAGCAACGTCCTACACGCATTAACTATTGGTTTAGAGCCCGTTATGGACGAGTTCAGCGATAGCCCGTGACAGAACGCCAACTTCGCGGAGAGTGAAGAGAAGCGGCAGGAAGCGAGAGTGCACGCGGATCTCCCGCCGTCTCGTCGCCGACGGACCCCACAGCGCGCGCCCAATCAAGCTAGCGACACCCCTTGATTCGGACGACCAAAACCAGAAGACCGGAGGCGGAGAGATCTCGTCCAGGAAGTGACATCTCATCCGATCGGTTCAAAAACCCAAGTCTGTTGGATATTGGCTGGAAGACCAATAAATATTTGTTTTGCCTAACTTTGGCTCGTTTTCTTTATTCTGTTCTTTAACTCACTGTAGTCGGGGCGCGAAGCCGGCGTGACTTCGGTCATTTTCTGGCTACCGGTGGAACTACAGCCACCGGTTCAAACAAACTGTCTCTCGTCCCTGTGTCGTCTCGTCCGTTTACTTGTTCGTTGCAATCGTGCCTGAGTGGCGGTTATAGGCTATAGAGCCATTGAAAAGCCAAAGGGCCGGAATTCCTTAGGGACTTGCAGCATTGCCAGGAAGTGCAGTTGCTGAGCCTTGGGGTTGCAAAGGGAGATCCAAGCGGCTGCAGGAGTTGGCCAAGCGGATCTGGTTAAACGGTAGGGACACAGTGGAAAGTAGGACAGCGTAGTTAAGCCCGTAGAGGCACAGTTCGCAGTTTCGAGCCCCTAGAGAGGCATAGGAAGGCTTCAGAAGCCATCAAGGTGCGATTTCACGGCAAAGTGTCGAATCAATACCGATTCAATACTCGAGTCTCACAGGGCTCCATCGGCGTACTTTCGGCTTTAGATCGCTTGGGTGGGCCCGGCAAGCGGTTCAAGAGCCTACAGTACCCCGGATTAGGGTAGTAACCGTAGGAATTAAGGACTTAGAGTCCTCCCCTCGTAAGTCTAGGCAACTAGGCGGGTTAGACAACCCGCAAGGGTGTCACATTCCTCTGCTCGCTCTATGTGCATACAAGCGCCGAAACGCTAAAGGAGGCGCTTAAAAATATGGATGACGACGAGTGCAAGGCACTGATAGTTCTAATCAATAAGATACTGGACCGCACAATACTCCTTAGCGGTGAGCAAAGAAAGGCTCTCTCTCATCACAAGAGTAAACTAGAGAGATTTTGTAACGCCACGGGCTTCGAGGCCACTAGGGGCGTCATTGAACTGCATTTTGGCAACATGGCTTTAATCCAGGCCCTCGTTGATCCAATAAAAGAAGCGCTTGAAACCGACATGCGATTCGTGTATGCGTTTCGTGAGCAAGATGCGGTGCCCGTCGACAGACAGTGACACCGACTCTGAAAGTGGCCGCGTTCATGATGACGATGATAACGATAGTGACGATGAACCGGAAGACACAGATGGTGATGCAGAGCACGACGCTAGTGCAGGTAAAGACGATAAAGCATCCAGCGTCGTCGATGATGACGTCACTTCATATGGCGATGAAAAGAATAATGATGTCGTAAGCAGCAGTGATGAAAACGAATTTGTAGAAGGCGCCCGCGGCCTAACGCCGGATGACTTGGGACTACCACAAACATGCTGCGATAATAAGCCATATTCGTGCGATATCTGCGGTGAAAAGTTTGTTACGACGCGATCCTGCGCAAAACATAGATACACCCATATGTCCTATGGCGAGAAGGCTTTCGTCTGCACTACCTGTGGCAGGAGGTACACTTCTTCATCAGCACTCAGTCGCAAGGCTCTAAAAATTAGTGACGTCCCTACTGTTTCACTTTATTGTCATGTGTGTGGGATTCGTATGAGTAGTTAATTGTGTATGATAATTGTTGAGAATTACTCATAAATATTACGAACTTGATCCTACGATCATCTTACCACTTCATGGCTGCATATTATTGTAGATAAATAAAATTTAATATTACCACCAATGGTGACTCACGCATGCTTGCGGGCGCCACATGAATATTTCGCAATTTTCTCCACACATTCTCTACACCCCGCATGCTCAAAAAAATTTCCCGCACGCTGCCTCTACTTCTGGTCCAGGGCCCTGGCGCGCCGAAAGTTTGCCAAACATATTGAGAATCTTGTCGGCCGGCGCCTAGCGGGGGGAGGGGGATCGTTAGCCCTTATGATAACTTTATCAAACGATGGGCTCCCGCCTACCTCTAACCGCTCTCCTCTAGTGACTACTTGTTATCACTGACCTGACTTCCCTCCCCCGTGATATGATCACCTGTTTTCTCGACGCTCTCTTATCGTATTTTCTGAATGTCCGACCCCGTTCCGGCCCCGGAATCACGGGGTTCAAGTCCCGGCTCCGTTTTGAAATTCGGTAAGTCTTGGATCCGGTCCCGGTGCTAAAAAAAATCTTGACCCCAACTTGACATCGCCCAGCAACCACCTATTGCGAAAATTGTTACTAATTTCCTCCCGCGCACACCCAAAACAGTTCATTTTTTTGCTCCGTAAGTGCCGCTGACGGCCCAGTAGCTGTCCCCAACGACTCCGCCTGACACAGCTTTTTAAGCCATTCCTTTTTGACCCACGTACTTAACCTTTATTAAGTGATGACTCAACCTTGCGTCGGTGGAACCAGGTGCGATTGCGAAATTTCGTTATTAATTCCCCCTCCGCATGCCCAAATTTTCCCATAGTTCTTTCTTTACTCAATAAAGGAGCTGGGGCAGATCAGCTGTTGCTCACGCCGCCACGACCGCCACGTGGTTGTTGGAAAAGCCGGCGTCAGCTGCTGTCCGCACTCATGCGGGAGCGCATCGATTTAATGTGAGGTTAATCCTGGGTGACGATTTTAGTGGATTTATTTCAGACACTTAGCTGCTGACATAAAAGACAGTGACAAATAACTTTTCTAGCTTACGCGTTATAACTTGTATAAACCCTCCAGCAGCGGTGTACTTGGCACAAGTTAGATACCAACAATGTGTACTATGTCTTAAATTGCTTGGATGGGTAAAACTTGTGGGCACCATCCCTTACTTCCTTCTTCGCTTTTTACTGCAATAAGCTCTACGAGAATCACAGTCGAACGGTCAATTTTCTTAGAACATATCTATAAGGGCACCCCCCCCCGTTTCGCGAACCCACTTCGTGAAAATCGATTTAATGTGAGGTTAATCCTGGGTGACGATTTTAGTGGACTTATTTCAGACACTTAGCTGCTTATGTCCTGTACCGTATTTCGTCGAAATCAACCATAACTGTGGGTCCTTGGATTTGCGCTTGTGCGTTCAAATTCGCTAGCAGACACTGTATTTACATTAGGACTGGATGGGCTGATCTGCTACCCGACGGCCCGGTTTACCGAACGGCGGTTCGCACGCCCATACCTACTAGCGACACATATTCGCGCGTACGTTTGACTAAATGATTTTCCGCTTCAAGCATAGTTTTCAAGCTGACCTTCCAGCGCCTGTACCTATGATCGGAATTTAAATGTTTTCGACCTCTATAGTAGCGTTGCAGGTTGCTCACATTTTGCGTACGAGTTGTCACAAGAGGTTCACGTTATCGCATAAGCACGGCCGTTTTCACCTCGTTCGGGAAGCGGCAAATATAAAAATCGTAAATCAATTTTCGTAAGCAATTTTCACAGAACAATTGCAGTTTCTCTAATACCTAATGATTTTATGGCGGATGATTGTGGCGGCGATTCCGGCAGCTGTCGATGGGTTTTCTCCTGCACTCATATGCGACATCACTACGTACGAAATAGTGATTATGAAACGAAAGCTCGAGTGATACAAATTTTTTTGCGTCCTTAAGTATGCTGAATTTACTTTTAGGCCGCCAATACGTGCCCACGAGTTAAGGGAGTGTCCATTAGTGACAGCGCGGGATGCTGCAAAAAGGATATGCGACAGGTTTAAGTCACCGACAGCGGCATTAAGGTCACAATCCTTCATGAACAGAAAAGCGTATACAATACTTTAACATGACTTTATGCTTTTTAAAAACAGTATATACCGTGGCCCACGCTATTGCTTTGGTATCCACTTCCTCGCCGGGCCTTCGGCGAGGCGAGGCCCCACCCCTCCCCTAGCTACGCCCTCGAACGTGGGGATAAAGAGCATACCTGTGCGTCGTTTTCGAGTAAAAATAGCAAAGATACCGGAACGATAGTCACTATCACTCAGGGGCGGGCCGTAGTTTACTTTCGAAAAAAGTTCCGTGCACCTCGAAAAGGTCCACAATGATGGGCAAGCTAAGGATGCCTTGTCCTGTTTTATTCTGTACAGAGCATCTCAGCAGGCACAGAAGCATTTTCTATCGCATGACGAAGCTGTAAGAGCAGACACAGCTTTGCATGACGGTAATATCGTTTGTCTCATTAAGGCATAGCCCGTTATAGTCGCAATTAGGCAGTAGCGACGCTGATCGTGCTGCACTGGGAGGTGATTTTACACTTCTAACATCATCATAACAATGTTCAAAACGAAAAAAAGGTTCTGAAAGAGGGTTCTGAAGGCATATTGAGCTACGCAGTCGCACTACGCTCCAACGGTTGGTTCCGATTTAGTCCTGTTCGTATGAGGTGGCAATTGGTCTAAGTGGACGTTTGACGCCATGACCAGAAGCGACAGAATGCCCCATTTGCTGTGTACGTATCAGTTTTTTTATAAACACCAGCCAGATAATCATATATTTTCCTTTATATTTTAATTTACTGGACATTTTTTTTGGTTTTTCTAGATCCGTTGGTCTCAAGCACGCAGCACCAAGTACGCGGTTTACTTCGGTGGTTTTGCGTGCGGCGGCACCACCGGAATCCATCGTATGCGGTCTTATTGTTTTGCGCTTAACGGCCTGCTATACTCTGAATGCAAGAGAGACATTCGCAAATGACGATGAATTTTTTTCTATTTTCTTGCACTTTGTTCCGGCTAAAGCTGGAAACCACGTGGATCGGCCAGGCTTCTCTCGCATATGGCAGCCGGGTCGTTCCCCAATTTAGCAATTTTCTGCAAATTTTGGTTGCCAGAGTGAGCCAGAGTTTGACACAACGCGTTCATTGAGGCCAATACGAAGCAAACAGTACGAGACTACAATATTTGATAATAGCAATAACAAGAACAACAACAAATGTCGGTATCAAATAATAAACCAAAAAAACAATTGTGCGACCGACGTCTTGTGTTAAAAACAGCACACTATCTGGAAGTTGCGTACGATCAGCTTGATGCGAAAAGTCGACGGCGAGGCGTAGCTTTGATTAATCACGCCCAGTATGATGATTCTTTCCCTTGTTCAATGGTCGTCTGTCGTATACCTTCGGTTTTACGAACGTCTGTTGTTGGCACTGCTTTTTGTTTCGTCACCTCCTTTAAAAAACGAGCGAGGTGAGTTTTCCTGGCCTTAGCGCGAATGACGGAAGGTGTGTTACGTCTCCGTGCAATACGTTCCTCTGGTCCTCGACCCTGAGATTCACCACCCTAACTGTTGGAAGTCACACCTCACAGCCTAATCAGCCCTGCGCAGCAAGTCCGGCAGATAGTCCAGCATCGGCGCAAGGCCCGAAAGGTGGCGGGATACCTGATGGTCGAGAATTCGGCAATGTGCTGCAAAGCTCTGCCATAACAGGATGACAGGTCTATAAACCGAATTATGGTTAATTTTGATACCAATTTACTCAAAATTTAAGAACCGTACGCCAGACAGTTCCAGGACAGGTTTTGAACAAAGTACCGAAGCCATTTGTTATTTAGAGTCGCGTACTGTCGCATCAGAACTCATAGATATATGCGGAAACGCCAAATCCTTGCTCCATTGTGCCTGCAAGAACATGTTTCTGCGACAACTAATTAACCAGCACTTTTCGTTTCAGAACAAACTATGATCTTTCTATTTCCGATAAGGCCTTCTGCGATGGGTTTGCTTCTTTTTTTTTGCTGTTTTATTGTTAATGGCAAATGGCTTCACGATTCCGCGTACGATTCAAATCTGAGCTCCTTTTGCCGTGAATTGCCAAGACGCCTCTATGCAATAGTCGTTTTATGAAGGCTGAATCTGTTCGCCATAACGCCGAACACTCGCGCCATTTCCTTGCTCGGTTTTATTAGAAAATCATTTTTGCGCATTTTCTACTTTGACAAACTCGCATTTCACAGGCGCTTCACAGTCGCGTGCAAACAAGCAACAAGTCAGCCGTACAAACTCAGAGGAAGGGGTTACTAACAAACTGGTCCTCGGAAAACCTCATCTAACGCAACGACAGGTTTTGTGGCCAAATTACCGAAGCCATTTTGTGTAAAGCTATGCGTACTAACCCATTTTTTACTCATGTTTTTATGAATCCGCCAAGTGCTCCCAGTGCGCCTGCAAGATTATGTTTCTGCGAGAACTAATTAACCGGCCCTTTTTGCTTCAGAACACGCTACGACCTTTCTATGCCGATAACGCGTCCGCGTTTAGTATTTTTTTTGTTTTTATGCGGTTTTATTGTCGAGTGGCAAGAGTCTTCACCCTTCCGCATAAAGTTCTATTCTGAAGTTCCTGTGACCGTGAATTGTCTAGACGCTTCTAGGCATTAGTCAGTTTATGAAGGCTAAATGGGTTGCCATAATACTAAAGACGCGCGTGCAAACAAGCAATAGGTCAGCCGTATCTGCTCAGAGCAAGGGCTTCACTAGTAACTAACGACTTATTGTCCAGTAAAGCTTATTTAACGGCAATCAATGGTTATTCGAGAGGATTTACTATAGTTTATCGACAAGGCGGCTGTGACGGTACACACGGCCAGGTTTTCGAATGTCCACGAAATGTGTAACGCAGTCATATCTAATGATGCTCAATGACGATCTACGGACCTTGCTGCGTGCGGAAGGGTCATGAGTTTGTGGGCGTGAACTTGTTCATGGCTGCATCATTTCATGCTTGTGCTCAGGCGAAGTACCGAAAGTGCTTCTGCACGTTTGAGCGGCCATTAGTTACGACCACTCACCTTTGCCTCTGCTGCTCGCTCGAATGCGGTACGAAACTGTCCAGTGTCATCCAAATTGCAGAAAGCAGAGACTAGCTTTCAAGAAAGCTTTCACTGATCCGCATTCAGCTTTTTTACCCTAAACAGTTCTATGACATTGGGCATACTCGGACCTACATCGGCTCAAAAAAGCTTAGTTCCAAAATTTCAAGTAGGTCCGAGTAGTAATAAATGCCTTAGGCCAGACCCGCAAGTAGACAACGGTACTGATACTTGAAGCCCAGGCCCTCGCCGGGTGACCGAGGTACACAAGACGCTCTGAAGCAGGTTTTCAGTAAGTATAACCTGTGCCAGTACTTTTTCGTCTGTACTTTGTGTGCGCGTGGTGATGCTTGGTTTTTAGCGGGCAGCTTTTATTTCAAAAAACTTGTGTTCGTCGTATATTAAAAAGGCGCGACGGCTTCGCATGAAATGTATTGCTTCGTGCAGAGTTTTTATTTCATGGCCCGAGTACCTAGATTGTGTGCACAAAGCCGACGAATTTTAAAAGTGACGTTGTTGTCATCCGGTGCAAACAATGAGTAAAATAACTGAGCTTAAAAAATACTCGAACAAGGTTTCTAGGTCGCCATACGTATATGTAAGATACGACCGCCTGATATCAATGGATCACTTTTGATGTTGCGTTTCCTGCTGTTGCTGTCACAATTATCTGTATCTGGATCACCTTACGACCGCACCAACACGTGCTTTTTCAGCAACGCCACAGAAACTGCGCGCGAGCGGCACTCCTGAAAGGTACAACTATTCGAAGGCAAATCACCTGCTTTTTGACCCTAGCTTGACACTTAGCGTGAAGGCAGAAATCGTTTATAGTGCTTGCCACCTGCATATTCGCATTCAAATTCAGGTTTTTGGTTCCTATTAGTGCAATGGCTTCTTCGGTTGGTTTTGTAATTCCAAGCTTTCTTTGCTACGCACCCCCCAGCCCTATTGAAATCCTAAAATTTTCTTATTAACGTGAAGTTGGGCCGACATACAAAGCTAGTGTACGGCCGGTTTCGTTGCAAATGTGTGGATTGTTGATTGTTTTCGGTTGTGGATAGTATCGCCGTAAATTCGTGTCTGGTGGTTTTGTGACGGTTTTGCTGTAAATGCGTGAATGCTTTCTATTTGTGGGCGATTTTGCTTTTAATTTGTGCATGGTAAAGAACTTAAGCCCAGGAAGAGCTATTTCTGTAGAGAACTGTCATTCGTCCGCCGAATTTACATGCCGAACTTTCGTCCCGCATCGTCGATGATCCACCTAGACTGAGCCGTGCCAGCAGCTGCATTGTTACTCTTTACGCCTTTGATTCCAAGTGCGGTATATGCGGTTAGTCACGGGCAAAAAAAAATCCATGCTGTCTACTGTGCCGCACGTGTTTTATGTACTGTCCTTCTCCTGGGATCGTGGTTCAAGAATGGTGACAGGCCGGAAGTTTGACGGATACGGGCGGTCTGCTCAGGTTATGGTAAGGTTACGGTCGTTCCTGGGCAATAGTTTTTGAAGGGCAAGACAGGTTTTTAAATAATAAAGTGACTGGCACCGTACCTCAATTGAATGGTAGCCCTGAACTGGGTTCAGTTTATTTAGAATCCGTGTCACCTGCGTCAGCCACCTCTCTGCATTACGAATGAGCACTACTCGCTGGGAAGGCAGGCTAGAAAGTATCTGCGTTTCCCAATGTGACGCGACACCCGAATGATGCGTTCAAGAACCTGCAACGATTTCAGGTTGTCGTTTATGAGTGCTTAAAATTGATGAGGACGTACAAGTCAGCCCTTGCCAGTCAAAGGCGACATCGTTGGCAAACCTCGAGCTTCAGCCTCGAGCTTAAGGATAGTTAGCAAATTGCCAAAATTTACAATGTTTCAGAGCACTTAAACGGTTATCAGCGCAGGACGATCTAAAAACGAACTAGGAGGCCACCTTCTCGAAAAACCCGGGGCAACGCGAAACACTGGGTTTTAATGTTTGGTTCTAGTGAGCGTAAATAGGACGCTTAGGGCATTAGTTCGAAGTTCCGCTTTGAATCAGACAGCAGTCGGTTGCTTAAATTTCGCACAGATTAACCGAGAACGGTTTATCTGTGGAAGATGTTTTTTTCCCGAAACGCGTGTTATAAAACGTTTTATCCACATTTTTTATTGGATGAAGATTCGTTGGAATTTGGAAACCGGGTAAACCGGGCAACGTCGTTGGTTTTTCATTGGGCGGATCGTTTTGCCTCGCGCGTACCGCGATCGTGCCCGTCCCGCAACTATGTGCCACATAGTGGCTTGGACCCAGCACTCCTGTCACCGTGACTCACTGTGGGTATAGTGCTTTAGGCAGATTCAGTCAAACGTGCAGTGGACTGCCCAACAATGGCTTGGTCGGCTTCGACAAAACAAGCCTTTGGTTTTTTCTTGTGGTTTGTGCTAGCTGTTCTGGATGCTCGCAAGGCCTGAAAGCCCTTCAGTTTTTAATGAAAAACTTTCGTTCGTGAATGTTTGTGTGCCCTTTGCCGCACAAGCCAAAAATCAGTTTGGCGGAGCTTGCTGGTGGCCTGATAAGCTAAAATACAGGAAGTGTTCAGTGCAAAGTTTGAAAAAAGTTTTTCCCGAGGTTTCAAGCGCTGGCCCTTCGGCACGTGTGTGATTCAAAGAAGCCAGCCTAGAATTTGTCGCTTCCGGATCCCTGCTGCCAATGTTTCAGAAACTTTTTTCTGCTTTCCGCTGAACCAACAGATCAGAAACGAGAGAAATTTCAGCCAGCAGACCTGGGTGGCAACGGAGGGTGGCTGGCTTTACACTAGAGATCGACATTGACCACCCGTACCGTACCCGCACCGTACTGGACACCCTCCGTACCGTACCCGTACCGTACTGGAGACCCCCCCGTACCGTACCCGTACCGTACTGGAGACCCCCCCCCCGTACCGTACCCGTAATACGGGCCGTATTCAAACCCGTACTAAAGTCGAAAATTCGCCCCAATTTCGCTATCATTCGACGCAAAGAATAAAAGCGACATTCTTACGGGCAACAGGTAGCAAACAGCTCGTATTCGTAATAAAAAATGGGTTTTTTTGCTTCAAAAAATTTCAAATTTCCCTCAGATTTTTGTCACCAAAGGTCCCCCCGTACCGTACCCGTACCCGTATTATACGGGTACGGGTACGGGTATGGCCCGTAATACGGTACGGCTGTATTGTGTTGGCGCCCAGGTAGTAGCTGAGCCCTAGCGAGCGGAAGCTTTCCCCGGTGGCTAGGTAGCGCAGGCACAAAAGCAGCCGCTGTTCCGGGTTGACCGATTCCCGACGGGACTTTTTCAAGAGCCTGGAATAGGGCACATTTATGCACTAAAATTGAACGCATTTCCCCTCACCTAGGCTTGACCCGCCGCAGGAGGTCCTCGAAGGTCGCGCGAGACATTCGCGCATATTTGCGGAACTCCCGATCGTCATCGAGTGCCTTGAAGAGCGCTTTGTAGTGACCGTGCTGCTTGTCCCGCCGTAGAGGGTGCTCGCCGAACTCTCGCGGTCGATTCAGTTTCCTCCGCAGCCGCAACAGCGCAAGTAGCTCGAGATCGTCCTCCGAGTCGCTCATTGCTGGAAGAGGAACTTCATACCATGCCCAAAAATATGCCAAATTTAACGCGAGGTGAAGGACATGACGCGGACGTTGCTAGGAACGACGGCCTAGTGCGACAAAATCGATCCTCCGACGGCAAACAACGCCCGTCTGCACTGAAAGGTGTCAACGACTGCTTTGGAAAATCAAACAGATCCGATTTTCCACCGACTACTCGTCGACCCCTCAACGACTATTCGGTGACGACGAAATCGGTGACTCGAAAATTCCAGTCGTTGACCCTCACTGATCACCGAATGGTCACCGACAACTTTCACCGACTAGTCGTTCTATTGCGCGCAGGCCTCACCGATTAGTCGGTGAAGAACCGATCGGTGACGAGGGTCACCGAGAGTCGTCGAAAATCAGTCGGTGACCAGTCGTTTGTTCTGAGCGGGTCAACGACGATCGGTGTTCAATCGGTGGCCGGTAGTCGGTCAATTGTGCGCCGCCTTACGCGAGAGGCTAGTTACCTTTTTAATTCGGAAGCAGGTCCGTTAAAACCTGGACGATTTCCTGCGATTCGCGGCAGCTCAAACATGCTCCTCTCCCGTAGATTATAAGTATGCTGTACGCTATAGTTTTTTGAAAGAATTGGTTATCCTTACCAAAACTTATAAATCATGCTCGTTTTGTCGCAACATTATCTGTTCCGCGTGAACTTTTCATAGGTTTATGAGTTTATCATGTTTGCGCAACAGAGTGTTCTTAGAGCCTATTGTAGGTAAACGGATCTGAAATTTATTATAGTATGTATTGTTATAAGATAATAGTGACTAATGAGAAGTATGAAGCTCATATTTAAGCGTGCCAGGTTTTTGAAATGAAATTCTCTCCATTATTTATCTTGTCGATGATGTGACGAGAAACCCAGTATCAGGTGAAATGCAAGAACATCCGAATCAGGGGTGTATCGAAATTTCGATTTTTTTCGGTTTTCGATTTTCGATAATTTTTATTTTCGATTTTCGATTTTTAAAATTTTAAAAATAATTTCGATACACCCCTGATCCGAATTGTCCAAGCATGGCTGGATACGACCGAAGCGTTCGCGATTCTTAAGAATTAATTCAGTGTTTGTTGCAGGCCACGAAATAGAGGAGCCAACAGTGCTGATCATTTGAGCTTGTACGCTAGCTGTATGATAATCATATCTTCGTGCACTTGTTATTCCTCTCTCAGACGGATCAAAAAATTGTTGAAGTCATCCGCCGCTTTCTGCACTTGTCATTTGAGTAAATCCTCCGCCGTCATGTTTGTTGGGTGTGTACGGAGTCGCCAATTTTAACTCTGGGATTCTTGTCTTTCGCTTTTCGCAACCGCTTATTTTTAGGCGAAGTTCAAACCAGGCGTCTCGGTTTATTCCCATGATCATCCGATAGTTACCGGAGGGTTTTTATGAGCAACGCTTCGTGATGCTCCAACTTAGGCAGCCTCCAGAAAGTCTGTAAGGCTTACAGGGGTAGGGGG
>JNEY01000524.1:22536-32829 GCA_020875895.1 Aphelenchus avenae | reverse complement strand
CCCCCCCCCCCCATACGCAACCACAACCCCCAGTACGTGCCTGACCGGTCTCGTCTGATCATCTCCGCTGCCATCGCCGTCGGGATCAGAGAGCCCGCTTCGGTACGATGTGTTTTCGAACCAACGAAGTTGCTACGTGTATTAGTTTCAGCAATATGGACCGTTTGAATGGCATCATTATATGCATCTCACGCTACGAATCCGAAACACTTTTCGGGCCCGCCGAAGCATCTTACCAGTGTTCTTAGTGTTCCCATTCGTTCGTCATGACCCTCGAGTTGGCGGTAGATGTCGCTCGGACAACAAACGCAAACTGCTTCGTTGCGGAGGTAGAATCGGCCATTTCTGTGTGTTAACCATCGGGCGAATCCGGAACCGAAGACCGATAAAAGGCCGATAAAATGGCATGATAATTCGTTGATGACATAAGGTCTCCGATGCTCCCCGTAGGAAAAGAATGGGCGGGAAGGGATAAAATGCACAATGACACTAATGCAAACGCGGTGTTTTCTTGCCAGTTTCCCGTCAGCTGCGTTCAGAGCGGTTAATAAGAGGCTCTAAATGACATTTTATCTCGATTGCTTGCGCCGCAAAACGTTTTTTTACCACGAGCGAGACAGATCGCCTTCCAATTTTTTTTTTGCTTTGCGTCTGCTGCAGATCTTGAATCGCCTTTGCTCATTGCACACGTCAGGAAGAAACAGCCTGCTTGTTCGTCTGATTCTGTTCATTCAAAGTGCGCTGCGTTGGCGCGGCACAACAACGGTAGAGGCAGGTTTTTTAAAAAATAAAGATACTTGAAATTTACGTAAATCTTCGTTAACGTAATTCGCAGCCAATATCAATGAGTGTAATCACTTTTCATGCCAACGATTTTTAGACGATTCTGCTAGTGGCCGGACAAACCGTTTACTACTAAGAGCTTCGAGTCAAGTTGTAGTACTGAATCAGCGGGTGTGTGATTAAGCAACCAGTGCATGATCCAGCAAATACTTTCGGGTTCCAGAAGTTTTTTTCAAATGCTACACATATTTTGGCACAGATGACAGCACTTTTTGTTCATGCTCGCGGAACGTAGACACATGTGAAGAGGTCACGCTAAAGTCGAAGGCCATTCGGCATTTTGCGAGTAACAATTCCGTAGCTGTTTTTGATTAAATAATGGTAGAGAGTTCAACACCAAAACCTCTTTTAAACGCTGTGACCCGTTGTGACATACGCTGAATTGATTTTATTGCTGCCGACGAAATCGACAGTGTTTCGAGTGAGCGTTTGTTCCTTTTAGAAATTAACAAATGCGCTGGGATGTTAACAGTATGCTTGCTTTAATAATTAAAAGACTGAAAACTTGCTTGTACAGATCAGTTGGCCCAGTAGAGCCCAGTTAAACCATTGCCATGCATGACATGCTTGCAGGGTTGTTGAATTTCCATTTCCGGAAATGGAAATGGAAATGGCCAGAAAAATGGCCTGTGGGAAATGGAAATGAATGGAAATGGCAAGGAAATATTGCCATTCATTTCCACATTCTTCGTTACCTAAGGGTCCCCCCTTATGTCAGATAGTGTTCGGCATGACCAACCTCCCCCACCCGACCCGACCTCCGACCCGATCCAACCCCCTCGCCCCGACTCGACCACACAGACCCGACCTGACCCCCTACCCCCCCCCCGCCCTTCTCGCCCATGATCCGACCACACAGACCCGACCTTGACTCTTCCGCCCCCGACCTGACCACACGGACGCCACATGACCCCTCCCCTTTCCTCGACTTGACCACACAGACCCGACCCTGCCCCCCTCCCCCACCCGGCCTGCCGACCCGACCTCATGGTCGGCGACGACCCCGACCTCCGACATAATGCAAACTGCCGTTTTAATAGCCTTGAAACAACTTTTTTCGGCGTATGCTGTCACAGAAGATTATACTTTTAAACCAATACGTCCAAATACTGTATATAATTGGCCATTACAACCTAGAACAGCCCGCCGCAGGCGTCGACAGAAAAAGTTTTGTATTTTTGAAGCAAGTTTTCGTTGAAATCTGTCGAAAAAATTGGCCCAAATCAGCGAAGCATGTTGGAGGTCGGGGTTGGCTACCGACCTGACTGCCGACCCGACTCGACCTCCGACCCGGTCTGACCTGTCAACCTGAAAAGTCTTAGCAGGTCCGGATCGGGTCGGCAGGTCGGGTCGGGACGGCAGCCGAACACTATTGTCAGATATTATGCCCTTGGCCGCAGGTGCTGCAACCCCCGGTGCATGCATGCCTTATCTCAATGTTGGTGCATACGGTATATATGTGAAGCGGTTAGGTTGTATACACAGTTTCAAGGAATCCTTCTTCCTTTTTCGGGCAATCATTTTGCTCGCGTGCCACACCATTTAGCAAGGTTATATGTACCAAAATTTACTTCTGGAAATGAATGGCTTGGAAATGGAAATGGAAATGGCGCCAAACTGTGCTAGTGGGAAATGGAAATGGAAATGGCGCGGATTTTGGAAATGGAAATGGGAATGGAAATGGCGCAAAAAAGTGGAAATGCAACAACCCTGCATGCTTGCAAAGATGTGCTTCAATGCGCCATTCGTCCAGGTTTTATAATTTCGAATATATACAAACGCGCGGAAGTATTACAACGTGACACTCTAACAACAGGTGTCTCTGTACTGGCTTTTTTTGTAAGCGCGTCGAGAAGAAATGTGACGTACATCGCAGTTTTTTTCTTGACTATGGCGGTTTAGTGTAACGTGATTAGTTTAGGTATCTGCCTCCTTGTGGCACCTACACATGCGAGGTCTCCCCGACTTGTATGGTCCGCGTCAGCCAACGAACCCTTTGGTCAAATGAACCAGATAAAAGCCTGGTGAAGAATGGCCGGGCACAATACGCACGGGTCTTGTAGGGCTGGGTGCCGCTGGGCCGGGTTGTACAAAAAACCGGGTAAACAAAAGGGCCTGGTACAAAAGGGGCGTGTTCACTTACATGTTTGCAAGCGCATACATGCACCTCTCGTACGCTACGTGTGCCCGCCTCAGGCGTCCCACTCTCCGCAGCGGAAAGGAAGGGTGTGTAAGAATATCAAACGGCAGCATATTGTCAGCTCGTCTGTGTTGTTTAAATCATTTATTGTTGTCTTGTATGGCAACAATTTTCTCTAGGCTTAAAAAAGTGTAAATTATCACCGCTCCTTGCTCTGCTACGCATATGAATGCATAGGAAACTTTGTTACTAAACAAGGATCCCCAATTTGCTTCCTCTCTTGCCGCGAGAATCAGCTGGCGCGTCTCTGTCTCGGCGGAGCATTGCGTGAGCCGCCGACTGATGCCGCTCGGGCGATGAGCGCAAGTCCGCATTGTTATGGAGGTCAACGCAACGCGACGCGCGTCGAACGAGTCCACTCGTGGCGCGAGAATGCGCAAACTGAGAAATACTTTGCTGGTCTCTGATTGCGCATTCGGAAATGCGCTCTTTCATTTTCTTGCCGGTTTCCTGTGTCGATCCTTTGTCTTGACATGTTCCGACACGTACCAGCCTATTCATCTCCTGGTACGTGAGTAGGACTTCACTGGAATGGGTGGCAGTGCGGAAAGGCCAATGGCAGATTATCGGCAGATTTTCAACAAGCACCATTAACTTCGGAAAAATTGGCCCGAGGCGTTTCCCGCTCGAGCAAAACAGTTTTTGCGTATCGGTAATGCAAAAGGCATCAAGGTGCATTGTATTTTCGACTGTTTAAGGGGCCGACGTTTTTTACTGAAATTTTAACAGCTTGTGCGTACGCCGCAGAAAATTTTTAAACAATTTGTTACGTCAGAACTTTTCACTTCCCCTCGAATCAGCCACAAACCTATTTGAGCCGAACTTGTCAGTCGCTTTTTGTCGAACCGCAATTTTGCTTTGTTGCGATGAAGACCTGCATTAACAGGAGCACTATTGTCAGGCGCAAATTACACCCTGCCGACCAGGGTTTTGTGAGCGCAGTGCTCAGTTCGCACATAGTACTTGTTTATACTTCTGCCTGTCTACTGCTCATTGTGAATCATTGAAACTGACATTGTGACGTACTTACTTGGCATTTTACCGAGCCGCTTTCCGTACGCAGCTGCGTAACGTCAAATCGAAACCTTTGGCACATAACGTCACACTGCACATCACGCCGACAGACGGTACCGCTTGAGGTTTATCTAACCAGGGATGGGCGGAATTTTTCTGACGACCGGGACCGGGACCGGGACCAAAACCCGGGACTCTGGGACCGGGACCGGGACATACGGTAATTTCCGGGGCTGGTCAGTACTGTGCAAGGTGTTTTGATATCTAGGACGAAAGCAACTTTCTAGCTAGCTCAGATGCTCACTTGAACACAGAAACTGAAGCATAATGAAGGAAACAAGGCTCGCTGCAGGCGACACTAACGAGATTTCGGACGAAAATCGACCAATTTAGTGAAAATTTGCTCGGCCAGCGCCTAGCGACGGGTCGCAGGACCTAGTGGACACATTCTTAAGGCACTAGCCGCTTGGCGCGCTTCGCGCCCCGCGTGTCTAGGACATTTCGCTTACGATGAATGAGAAACCTCAGCATGGCGTGTATTTCCCATTTCTAGGCGACGAATATTGTCGTTTGTAGCACGTTAAACGACACAAAAATGAAGAATTTTTTGAGGTGGTGAATCTGGCACCTTTAATGTGGGATCAAGTTTGGAGTGGGAGAAGGGCTGAGACCAAAATCACAAATGGAGCATACTCAGCTAACCAAGGTCTTTCGTTTAGCAATATTCTTTCATCGATAGACGTATAATGGCTCGGTTTGCAGTTGATGACGCACGTTGCTTGCATACGTCGCAGAATGATATCCACTTATCCGTGAATTAAATTAGTCGAAAGCACGAAAAAAGGGCTGAATTGCGAATTTCAAAAAGCTGTAAAATTCGAAGTCGCAACGGCGCCATGCGAACCTTGGGCATACATTTGAGATGATATTTTAGCGTGTATTAAATAATCTCCGGTTTGGTGTACCCCACCCCCTTCCTAGGGGGGGGGGGGGTTGATCCCCATCATCTTGTCGCCGTTTTGGGCGTTGTCCCCCCTTTCGGGGTTAAAGGGTTTCGGACGAAAACGAAGAATGGTTCATAATCGGCTCATCGTGGCTTTCGTTTGAGATGCTACTCGATGTTCTAGCGCGAAATAGAAAAATCGCGATTTTAGGTGGTCAACCCCGCTTTTTAGGTGTCAAAAGGGGGGGGGGGGTTCGGCCGAAATGAAGAATGGTTCGTAATCAGCTCATCGTGGGCTTTCATTTGAGGTATTACTCGATGTTTTAGCGCGACCTCGAAAATCGCGATTTTAGGGGGTCATCCCCCTTTTTAGGGGTTAAAAGGGGGTTTCAGACAAAAATGAAAAATGGTTTGTAATCGGCTCAACGTGGGCTTTCATTTGAGGGTGTTACTCGATGTTGTTGCGGGACCTTGAAAAATGCGATTTTAGGAGGTCAATCCCATTTTATTGGGGTCAAAAGGGGGTTTCAGCCAAAACGAATATAAACTCGTTTCTTACATTTTGAAGGGCTATCGAATGATACCAAACTCGACAGGGTAGCTTGAAATTTTTTTTCACGCACCCGAGAGCCGATTAGTGTTGTACTAGCCGCTTCGCGCGCTTCGCGCGCCGCGCGTCTAGGAGATCTCCGTTTACGGTGGAGAAAAGGTAAAATAATGCGGACTCCAAATGTAGCGTGCGAAAGGATTCAAAATGAAGGATGGTTGGTTGGTAATCATTCAGACCAAAGTGAAGAATGTTTCGTAACCAGCTGACCATGTGATTAATTTGAGGTATGACTTAAGGTTCCAGCTTGACCTCGACTAATCACAATTTTGGGGACTTACCCTCTTTTTATGGGGATCAAAACCATCATGACCGCGAAAAATCAGCACTTTTGGAGGGAGCTGGCCCCCTTTTCAGTGGCCAAAAGAGGGTTTCAGATCAAAATGAAGAATGTTTCGTATTCTGCTCATCAAGTGCTTTCATTTGAGGTATGACTCAATGCTCCAGCTGTCCTCGAAAAATCACCATTTTGCGGGGTCGACCCCCTTTTAGGGGGTCAAAAGGGGGTTCAAGCCAAAACAACTATAAACTCGTTTAATAACTTTTCAAGGGCTATCGAATGATACCAAACTCGATTGGATAGCTCAAAATTTTTTTCTTACGCACCGCAGAGCCGTTTAGGGTTGTATGGATGGATTAAAGCATCGCCGCAGGCGCCGCCAGAGCAACTTTCGGTATGCAAAGTTCCGTTAAAGTTAGGCATTCAATGGTTTTTAAATGTGATTTTGTAATAGTGTTTAGATGACCAATAGCCACAGGTAGTGGTTAAAGAACAATACATCTCCTTAGCATTTTTACCACAAATAGCCGATATCAGTCTAAGTTACGCAAAATAAGGGAAAACTGACAAAAATAGGTACAAAATGAAGGGAAAAATTGGCAGCAATGGTCGTATCTAACCTAGAGCCTCTTGGCATTACGGTGCATTGTCTACTTTGTGAAGAGGTCAGAATTACACGTAGATCTGGCGCGCGTGCACTGCGGAGTTTACTTGAGGTTTACATATTTGTCACTACACTGCTTCGCGCAACTGAATACGTGCTTTTGCGCCGGGAAGTCGCAAGCGGAAGCGAACTTTGCTGCCTTCCGGCTGCGCATTCGGAGGACTGCTCTTCTGTTAGTGGCACTCTTCTTTTTTTAAATTTTTTATTTGCATGTGGCAGTGTTAGCCTCTTTATCTTACGCACCGTGTGTCCTACCATTAGGATGTGACTCCAGCGGACATAATACAGCTGAAAGTGATCGGTCTCCAGGTTTTTGTGAAATTATCCTTGAGGAAGTGACTACTACCATTCCAGTTCTTAGAAAATGTTGGCGCTTCGCACTCGAAAATTTTCAAAGATTCAAGGTTTGAAGAAAGGCTCAAACGAATTTTACTATGTCTTAATGTACACGTCTTGGGTGTATATGATGCAAACCGTTCACCTCTTTCATGTGCGCATGAGAGGCTAAACCCAATATTTCTATTTGCGTACACAAATCTGTCTACATATACCAACTAAGGGTGTAGGCAAAATATTTATTCACAGCAACGCGCGCTTGGAATCGTCCACGTCTCAGTTCATCATAAACGCGTATTCGATAAATCATCGATTTGCGACATAAGGCATGTAGATACCGACAATTAAGGCAATCATTTTAGCAATCAAAACCGAGCTCACAAGTGGAAGAACAAGTCATTTGGGCTTAGCGGCGTTAGCGGCATATATCATTTCTTCATCCTTCATAACATCGTAAAATGAAGCAGTGCTAGGACAAGGACACGTGGGTGACTTCTCAGCACTGGATCGCGTTTTGTTGCCGCAGCTAGACAGGGCAACTGCTCCAGGTTTTGGGAAAACGATTCTCCTTTTAGCGAAACAATTACTGTGATCAGTTCTTAGCAAATGTTCCCGTTCCCAATATGTTCCTTTGCTAGTGGCTCATAAAGGCGCTTATGTTTTTTCCAGAGTGACATGTTATATTCGATGGCGACGTTTTCTACATTTTGTCATTTTTAACTAGTTTGTCTAAAAAAGATGTCAGGCAAGACACACGTCTGCGCTTTCAGGTTTTTATAGTAAATGTCGGCAGCTAAGTGCTAAGAAACTTCAACGTAAAATCTCGTAACATCTCGTTATTATCCAATCATCATTCGTTTTTTGCATGGTCGCGTAATCGCGTCCATCATACACCATTTGTCAAGTTGTGCAGAGCGTGGCCTTACAAGTACAATCTTGCCTTGTACCAATTCCCTGCTTCCGGTCCTAGGCGGACAAGCGCAGGACCAGCCCGCTTGGGGACTCAACACGTTTTGGTCTGGTTCGTACATGATATACCAACCTAATTGACGTGTATCGATTGCCGGTAGTTAACATAACAAGCAGATGCCGATGGAGCTTAGCCAATAACGCTTAATGTTGCATTAAACACTGCGATTTACAAACAAATAAAGTTTGCGAATGACTTTGGGGTTTTTTTTACGTCGTTACCACTTCGGAAAAAGCTCGAAACATCCATTCATATTTTATTTGCAAGCCTTTCAGCAGCTGCATCTTCAGATTTTACTTAACACAGACTTCGCGCTCCGGTCAGAGATGTGCCTTTCAAAGGAGGGCCATGGACCCAATGGAGTGCTATGGACCACCCACCCGAGAATTTCCCGTGGGCAATGTATGCGCCCGACCTGAAAAAATTAACCCGTAGCGTGTCCTATTTTTATATACCGTTTAAGCAGTACGATAGCGTTGAAACGTCGAGAGCGGGAACAATGCTATCAGTGACACCCGAAGGAAACCAAATGTTGGGTGGAGGGCTCAACTTTATGGCCATCAGTGTCGTGTACAAAGTACAGGTTTTTGATATAAACTATGGATTATTTATGATGCAACTCGATTGAGCTTAGCGTAGACGCAAAGAAGGATTTTCAAGGTTCTTGGGCACTGCCTACTTTAGTCACTCCGGCACAATACCTTAGTTTTCTGTCGAAACTAAGCCGGTTCCGTTTATGTTTAACCATTTCTAGAAGCTAAGAAGGTCGGATGCATTGAAGGACTGCGAGTTTACAAAAATTAAAACCGAATATGAATCCCAAGCATCAAAAAAAGGAAAGAATTTTCAAGCTTCCAGATACGGGCTTCCAGTCCGAGTTCGGTCCTTTGCTTTCCCTGCTTGTGCCCGCGGAACCGGACATTGTTGACCAAATTTGGACTAACTGAACAAACAAGCTACTACCGGCAAAACCTCTGGTGAGAACATTCTCTGAGAACTTCTCACACGTTCGTGTCGTAATACTATGTGCCTTTTAAGCGAATACGAATTCAAACTTTCGAAGCCAAGATGCGCCGATTTACTCAGTTCTCGAATCGAGTCCGAGCTCAAATTCGAATCGAAGTTTTATGTAACCCATTGGAGGATTACTGGAGGACACAAGTCATAAAACGGCGCGAGGAGCCTGTTCCGAGACCGAAGTCGCGGCAGGCAGCAGTCTTACACAAACAACTATACACTCGTTTAAACGAGAGGGACGGTCATAATGCGCGGAAAAATAATCGCGGATCCTTTATATTAAAGCGGAGTGGTGTTTAATGTCCACGCTAAATTTGGGAGAACTTTTTCAACAAATTTCCACACTGAAATTTGCGTCCGGCTGTCCGGCAGGCGGCCAGCGGGGACCTCATGTGACTCAGCGAATTTTAAACGCGTTGTCCGCTAGCACGTTTATGTTTTTTACAGAGCACAGCCACATTATAGTCTAGAAAATTTCGAAGTAACACGCCCAGTTTACTATTTACGTTTTGCATTACTGCCAAAAATATGTTCGTACACCTTTACCTGGGCGCACGATTGTAATGCGTGAATAGGAGCTTTAATAAAGCTATTCTTGAAGTATTGTGTCCGCCATTAAAAAAATTGGGGTCGTCCCCCCAATAAAATTCTCCTCACCCCTTTAAACGCAACAGATCCGTATAACTTCATTTGAGGCACATGCGGCATTCGACCACGGGGCGGAATGGATGGACGGCATTCGATCACGGAGCATACCGGCCGACAGTGGTATCAAACGTTCAAAGGTCTGCATGGAATCCTAGACTGCAAGATGATTGCGGCGAATCCGGGAAAGACGAGGAAGGATTAACAATCAAAGACTCTACCGAGGAGGTGGAGAAGTTCAGGTCACACAGCCATTATTGTCCGTACATTTTTTGCGACATGTTTAGACGACTTCTTTTTGTGGATGTACGAACGTTAGGCTTCACTTGTTTTAAGCAAGTCCGAACCTCAAGCGAAATGAAAGCTGAAGCGGCCTAAGATTCAGAATCCGAGTTTTAGCCTCACCAACCCTGTGCAACGGGCCTTCCAGTCGAGGCCCGGCGGGCCTTGACTTCTTAAGCTAGACACGAAAAGTCCCCTTGGTACCCCCTTTGGTACTTTCCATAGGCTAAATTGTTGCCCCTTACAATGAGTATAAAATACAACATTTGAGTATTTTCACCTAAAATAGCTTGCCGCAGGCACCGTCAGATCGGCTTATTGACTAATTTACCAAAAATGTATTGAAAATTTGACCAAAATGTGGCAATTTTTAGAGCCGCGAGCCGGGCCTGAGGTAGGCCGGGCCTACCTCAGGCCCGGCCCAGCCAGGGGCCCGGCTGGTTCTGCGAAATCGAGGCCCGGGCCCGGCCCGGCGGGCCTAGGGCCCGGTTG
>JNEY01000523.1:63970-89709 GCA_020875895.1 Aphelenchus avenae | reverse complement strand
CCCGAGACCGCCCAGCCCTGCTTGACCATAGT
Source organism: Aphelenchus avenae (assembly GCA_020875895.1). Lineage (NCBI taxonomy): Eukaryota > Metazoa > Nematoda > Chromadorea > Rhabditida > Aphelenchidae > Aphelenchus > Aphelenchus avenae. Next base: position 89,677 of record JNEY01000523.1, on the reverse strand, counting down.
GGCATCGTGTGTAATGAAAAACAGCATTATTAATAGAAGTAGATTGAGCTTTTTGGCACGTGTACAAAGGGCGGAGGGTCACCAGGAATCCAGAAATGTGCCAAAAAGGATGGGTTATGCCTTCCATGTCGGCGAACTGGTTTAGACTCGAAAGCTGTGAAACTAGAGAAGGAGTCAGAATTACTACTAATGCTGACTAGTAAACATCGGTAAAGCAGTGATTCAACCATTGGCTGTCCGGGATTACAACCGGACCGTACGCGAAGGCGCAATAGGACGAACGTTTTGGACTGCTTTATGGGCGTACTATTCAGTCAAGCTTTGCGATACCATCAAGTCCACGAGGGCGGATTATCGCTTGATGTTCTCTCCTGGCCGTGAATGCGCCTAATCCCCTGGGGACCTTAAGTTGTTCTAAAAAGGCAAGGCTTCTACGCAAGTAATCATACAGGAATAGATCCGAGAATTGGCTTTAGTAGCGGCCATTCATAAAGTTTCGGAAGTCCGACTACGTCGAAGGATTAAGAAGAAACGTGAACTGCTATGCGAGACTGACTACGTCTTAAGGAGTATCTCGGATTTCGTATAGCAACAGACCAAACGGGAAACGAGGCTACGTCAACATATAAAACGCGTTTTATATTATGTTTCTGTAACGCGCAGTACTCTTAAAAGGTGCTCTATACGCACGGGATACGCTTTACGCGAAAGACTAGAAGCGATCCGGAGAATGCACATCAACATTAAGAAGCTTGATGACCCGACAAAGCTTTGATCTCTGTTTTGACTAATGGAACACTGGCGCCCCAAGATTTAGCCTACAGAAGCGTCCGGGTAAGCACAACCCTAATCTGTTGAGGCATGATGGGGTCAAACGAAGGTGCGGAGAATATAATCGGGGCCTCATCCTGTTATCCATTAAGACAACCGCTAATCTGCTTAATCCGGGCAGCAAGTTTCTTTTCATTCTGAGAAACAGTGTCGTCTAGGCAACTTTTCCGTTTGTGGACAGTTGTATGCACTAATAACGAAATGTAGAATAAATCTGTTCTATTGGAACACGACGGAACAAACTTCTGTGCATCTACTTACGCAGCAAGTTCAAGCTTCAAGCCATAATGGAATGCATTGCAAACGCCATAAACGCGCGAAAACGGCCGTTTTCGCCAACACGCTCAAGTGAGTGCCCGATTTCGACAAGCCGGAACTGCTCTTTGGCGCCTGTGAAAGTGCAAAAATTAGGGCCGTGAGCAGCTAGCAAATGAGGCATGCCTAAACTGTCTGGAGAGCTTGCCAACATACTGCTGGCTTTTTCAGCGCGCTTTGAGCGGGGATTTTTGCAACCGCCAGAGGACGGATAAGGGTCATAGACAGGTAAAAAGTAGGTGGGCAGGTTAAAAGCTTAGTGTTCCATGGAGAAGACAAGGCAAAACCAAACTAAATCCTTGAAGCTGTTTCGCTTCTCTTCGCCGCTACGCATGGCACTAGCGGTACGAGGAGCGACCTCCGTAAGCAGGAACTGAACACGCATACCATTCGCGGGCACGCACACCGCGTTAGCGTTGCCTAGACGCCAAAATTAATGAGATTTGGATTCGTCTAAGACGTAGGGGCATAGTGCGTGTGACAGCTCCGCAAGGACAGGTGAACCTCGTAGGCGAGATTACTCGACAACGAGAAGGCAAGCGCTCACGAATGCCTGTGTGGTAGCAGATCTGTCAGCACTGTACCTAGCCTAAGAAACCTAAAAGTCACTGGGTGGTGGCACAAGGCAAGCTGGACCTGGCAATGCTTTTCCGTCGGGTCAAAATGCCTTCATTCACCAGCTGGAGCTCATAGAAATTCATCGAAGGACCTGCGTCTTCTACAACACTTGCGGGCAAAAGGCCGGTAGTGCCAGATATGAATTCTTCGTATCAGATTCGCAGCGGTGGACAGCGGCGTAACAGGGACACCGAGACGGAGATCGACTACGAGCTGTCCGACTTCCCGGGGATCCACCTTAAGCCGCAAATCTACGAATTCGATGTCCGGCGAGCTTCGCGATGCCTACGCTAATCTTTTCGCACACACCACTTTGAGCCTTTTTTTCTTTCTGTGTTCATGCTCCATTTATCAGCTGTCATAGATTCCTGCCTTGTAAGACGACTGGACGACGCTGAACACGCAAGTTCTAGACGATGCCTTACAGCTTGTGTGTATGAAGCATGTTATGCTGTGGGCACGCATGCATGCATTCTTGCGTACAAAGCGGTACCGCATGAAGAATCATGCTGTGCGTAGAACCTGCAATGAAATCTTCTGATCCGGATTCAGGGTATAAAGATTCACGCTCGGATGTTTTATTTTTACCAAGCATGTCAGGCATGCGTCAATGCAAACGGCCTAGTGCGTACGTTATGCGCCATGCGAGGACTGTGCATGTATTTTTCGTTGCAAGAGGCTATGTGCAACGGAAATCGGACTTCGAGTGATGGCATGCGCGTACTTACTAGGCGAGATGATTGCTGTGTGCATGCATAACGGGAAGTAGTACTGTCATACGCTCATACCGCAGAAGTGGTTTAGACCGGACAATCCGAATAGACACCCATGTCCGGTGTTCCTATAAACCCGCCGCATGTGTCGAGCAGAGTGGGGATTAAAGTGCTGAAAGAACAAGGAGAAGGGAAAGCGTTGCGCTTGACGCACCATTGGCTGATAAGGGATACGATTTTCTCAATTCAGAGTTCTTATCTTTGGGAGAATTAGTGGCATTAGGAACGTCGCGCGACCACTTCGCAAAGCTATGTGGTTCCTTAAATATTTAACTCAGAGGGCACATTAGTAGCTTTCACCTCAAAGAGCACCTGACGATGAGGTGGCTGGTAGTGGCATCGTTGTTGGCAAGCGCTTATACGACTAGTGTCTTCGTCTCGGTGCTCAATCACTCACCGAAAAATGGACAGAAATGTGCGCCAAAGAGCATCCCATTGCCATTGTACGTCTCAGGCGACTACGGCACAAATTTATCAGTTCGCATTGCTAAGTCACAATCGGTAAGCCGACTTGACATGCTTCGTAGACTGGCGTACATTGGAATACTTTCGTCTTCTTTCTTGTTTGCGTTCAATTTGTGATCCATTTGCGTCTCTCATTTAGGACGTCAATTTCCTCACGTGGTCAATCCAAACTTATGAAATGGAAGAATTTCAAGTTAAGCTGTTTGCAACGCCAAGGGACCACAATCCGGACGATAGGAAGAACCCTCACTATGTGGAGGTGGCCGCGCAACAGGTTGCCCACGACGGACTGTTCCCCTTCAACAATTACGCTTCATGTAGCCCAAGCAACTGCCTAGACGGTCACAATTCTCCAGAACTACATGCGCTATTGTCCAAACTTCGGAGACCTGCCGTCACCATTTCTCTTGAACGGTTGGATTGTCCCTTCACTCGTAACAATCGTGTTCTTTTAGAAGCGAACTGCTGGGCTCTGACAGTGTCGGCGGTTTGGTGACCTTCGGCGACCCGGACGTCGACCGATGTTCTTCCGAATGGAGCTATACAGGCGGAGGAACGGGTGGCTTGGTATACGGGGCTTGGACGACCAACATAGTGAGGTAGGCTGCGATGCTCTACGACTTATTGCTTGTGACGAAAGCAGCAACAGTAGATCGTTACAGTTTCGCCATCGGGAACACGTTCTTGCTGATGGAACAGCTGGCCGAACTAGAGAAGAAAGACGATCCTTCCAATTACAAACCTGCAACGCGTGCCATTTATTCGACAGAAACGCCGTTCATCACGGCTCCGGTTGACGTCACGTCTGCGATGACGAAGTACTTCGGCGACTTTGACAAGGCCTACAACGGCGGGTACATTACGTGCGACAAACGCGCCAGCCTGCCGGACGTCGTCATAGGCTTGGCGAGCGGTGTCAACCTGACGCTTTCTCCGTTCGACTATTTCCGACCGGTGAGATTTTAGTAAAGATCGCCAATCGTACTAGAGGTTCGGCCGTACCGTGCCGTACTACGGTACGGCATTATGGTACGGGAATGGTCAGCGGTTCACCTCACTTAGGCGCAAAACACACTTAGGCGCGAGCACACTTAGGCGCGGACTCACTTAGGCGCGACACACTTAGGCGCGAGCTCATTTAGGCGCGAGCTCATTTAGGCGCGAGCTCACTTAGGCGCGAGCTCGCTTAAACGGCAGAATGTTCATTATATTTTCGCTTATTTACGTGTAAGCAGCATATGAAGCTGCAAGCTATGCTCCAGATGGACCACCCGAGCCTGTGGAAGTTTATCGAGGCTCTGATGCACGTCCAGAAAGAGACGGACTTCCGCTACGAGCAGTATGTTCGCGGAGACGAGAATGTTCCGAAGCGTAAGAAGTATCGCTCACAGTTTCCAGATGGAGTAATTTGCCCTTATTCATCCTTTCCCCGCTTCATCAAACCCCTTTTCACTGTTAAGTTTTGTCCTCCTTCGATCCTCGTCTTGGCCTTTTTGTGGGTATGTTGACATTTGTTGTTACCAATGTCCGGTGTTTCCGGTTTACGTGCTTCACCTTGTCCGGATATGGTGCCTGCAGACTGTAAAGTTCGTCTCGCCCATGCTATATCGCGCCTAAATGAGCTCGCGCCTAAGTGAGTCTGCGCCTAAGTGAGCTTGCGCCTAAATGGTGCCGCGCCTAAATGTGCCGCGCCTAAGTGAGCTTGCGCCTAAAAGTGTCGCGCCTAAGTGAGTCCGCGCCTAAATGAGCTCGCGCCTAAGTGTGTCGCGCCTAAGTGAGCTCGCGCCTAGGTGTGTTCCGCGCCTAAGTGAGCTGCTCCGATGGTCAGTACGGTACGGGTACCATTTAGCGTCCAAGATATGGCTTTTGGTGCATTTCTAGTAATGAACCTTCTGTAAAATTCATCCGTCATTATCTAATTAAGCGACGCAACGACGACGTTGATTGCGCCTTGATGTTCGTTCCTCACGGCATGGGAGGCACCGCCGCGTACCACTGGGTCTTCGGCACCACCCTTCTTCGTCCCTACTGCATGATGCTCGACTTTGACAAGCGCAAGATCGGTTTCGCCCGCGTAAAGTAAACTACCATCGCCAGCGGCTTTACAATCACATTTACATCGATTTGCGTGCAAATAAAGTTTCGAGGGTTCAGTGACTGATCATCTCCGGAGAATTCCACAAAATTCGGACAGATGTGACGAGGGAACATTTTCTACGTGCTAGACGCACGTTCACCACAGGGCATGGACTGCTGGCCATGCACAATATCGGATAGGACTTCCTTTCGTAGCATACCTTTCACAAGCATCTTGCCTGTGCTTCGCGCAGCAGCGTCGCTACTTGGGTATACACGATAACGTCCCTACGTTTTACCACGCATTCAAATCGATCAACTGCAGCTTTGAATTTTTTTTGTGATTACATGCTTCTACATGCGGTGCCATCTGCTTCGCATGATGCGGTACCACTTATTAAGCATGTGTGGTCAAAGCAAGGAGTGCTGCACGCATTTCCCGAAAGCTTCAGTACTACTCCCTATTGCCGTTCGATGGTTTTATGGAACTTCTATCGCGGTATTTTACCCAGAAAACATTGCCTTCCTGCGCTGCGATTCCACTCAGAGTCGAAACTTTTGGTCGATGACGACAAGGCCTTTAGGATATAGTGATGCATAAATGACGCATGAAACATGGACCGAAGAGCACCGATCCGCTAAGCGCAGTGTTTGCGCGCGTGCGTCACCGTCGATCATTGCTGATTGAAGCGCTAGACAACGCGAAATTCGGCGGGCTCACAGCGCATCGATTGTTGTCGCTAAGCGTCCGCCGATGCGGTTCGCTTGTTGCTACGCACGAGCACGTGCGTGAAGCCCTGACCGCCGTTTCTCAAGACTCGTTACTTATTTATTCGGTTTCTCAGGCACTTTGACACCGCGCTACCACTAGGTACCATGGTGGCTCTGCTAGAGAAGTCGTCTGATGGTGGTACTTACCTGAGACCGTTCTAGTTTTAGCAAATCTAAAAAGCGACGTTTGTACGGGAAGTTTGTTTCATTTACGATAAAACTTTTGAATCTTTTGGTTGTGAAAAGCGAACGATTTTTCCATACAGGTTTCGGCATCTGAACCAGGTTGCTTCTCGGGCTTCTTACGACAGAACCGACGCTACGTTAGTGCAGTTTCATGACAAAACCGTTTTAATGCGCGTGATATAGCCGTACGGTTTACTTGTTTGCCCACTGGCAAAAATAAATTTCAGCAGGAACGACCCTCAAAAGGAACAATGCTGTTTGACCAGTCTCGGAGCTTGATCGACGACGCAATCAAAAGGCAAGTACATGAAATGAACGTACATGAAAGTGTGAAACACATAACCTTAGACATTACGACACCATGATTTAGTTACAAAAATGTCAAAGAAAGACGACGTCTACTTCACTGTCCGCGCACGCTCCGTGACTTATTCTCCAGCGCTCATCCGCCCTACGAGCCATATGAGTTCTTCGGGAAACACAAGGACAGGATCAAGGACTTCTCGGCGGACTTCGGTTTAATGATCGAGTTCCTAGCGTCCTTTGAGCCGTTTCGAATGCTTAGCGTCGACGATAAGGTAACGAAGACTTGAATAGTTAAGCGCTTAACGGACATGTGCTTTTCCAGCTCGTGATCAGCAAAGCTTTTCTGCGAGTATTCTACTACTACCAGGTGTTCTACCTTACCTACATCAACGGAGGGCACAAAATCAACAGGATCTACCGAGCGGATTACACCTACTTCGAAATCTCTCCGCCTCCTAATCGACCTTCTACGTCAACACTAGAAGCAGAAACGCCACCGTCCAGCGTAGCCGAAGTACGGCTTCTAAATCGCTTCAAACCACCTTTATCTTAAGTCACAATATTTTGGGTCACCGCAGAAAATTTCAAGCGGTATTGTTGGTCACGCATTTCTTCTTTGGGGTCACGCATTTTTGAGAAATAAACCGTCCCGCCGGCCCAAGAATGATGCCGTGATCCCAAAATACCGTGACCCTCAGAAAGAGGAGCCTTTTAAACTAACGAGGATCATACCGGCCAAATGCTCTAGCGCTATGTCAGGTGTCTTTCTAATCTGTACATTAATTGCGGAAGAACAAATACATTTAGTCGCCTGCAAGTATGCAAGAGGTGGAAGAAAGTCCCAGCACCTACGCAGCGAATCCGGCCAGCGACGCTACCTCCAGCTCCGCTAAGTCCGAAACCTCGAATGCGACGAGGTCAATTTTCTTCGACAAGTCGTACAACAAGACCACGTTCAAGGTGTACAGCAGCAGCTTACAAAGCGTCTGCGGACAGATGGAGAGCATCGGAATGACGGAAACGGAGTTCGTTGCCACTTGTCTGGTCCTAATCTTTGAGCCGAGTAAGTCTTAGTGACATGTGCGACACTGAAACCGCTGTGTTTAGAGCGCGACGGGCTTAGCGAGATTGCAAAGAGAGTGCTTTCCTCTGCGCGGAACAAGCTGTTCGAAGACTGGCTCGACTTCTACCGGAAGTGCGGCATGACCAACGGTGAGGAACGGATGGGCAACTGCCTTCTCCTGCTGACCGCATTGCTGGTAAGGCATGCTACGAATATTGTCGAATACGAATGATGCTTTGCAGCAAGAAGTTCACAACCACGATTCTCACTATCACATGTTTCGCCTGTTCTCGTTGGTCGACTACGACAAGCTCTTGGACGAAATCTTCCTCTAAACACCGGTTTTTTTTTGCCTGACTACGTCACATTATTTTCTTACCACTTTGCGTTGAGCGTGCGTAGCGACCTGAAAAATTAGCCACCTAATGCGAGTTGCTGATAGACTGACAATTCTTATACAAGTTATTCACTTCACATATGTACGAATAAAACAATTTAACAGTTCAGTAAATATGTTTGCAGTATATTGAATCACATCGTATGAGTGTCAAGAACGATGGCGTCTTTCCACGCGGCAAGTGTACGGCGGACACTGAGCTGTTCCACCAATTATGCGTTTCAGGGACGGCTCCTTCTCTCCACTGGATATCTAAACACGTCATATAAAACCTAGCACAGAACAAGCTGCTCACTCGAAATTGGTTGAAGATGTTGGCCAGGATGAGGAAGAGTTCCATGCGTGCCAAGCCTTCGCCTAGACACTGTCTCTTCCCGACCGAGAAAGGAATCAGCTCGTCCACTCTCTTAAGGCGTCCGTCGTCGTCCAAGAAGCGGGACGGATCGAACTTCTTTGGTTCGGGGAAAATCTGAAGTAGAGCTTCAGTCAAGCGTTCCTTTGACCTTAAAGTCCTGCTTACCTCTTCGTCATACAATACGCATGAGATTTGCGGAACGACCGTGGTGCCCTTCGGAATTGTGTAGCCGTCTATAGCGACTTCTCTAGTAGTCTCGTGTGGCACGTTCTGCGGCAACAAGTTGGCCAAACGTTGCGTCTCCTAGCCTCAAACATTCATTAACCGTTCCCAATGTATTTGCTTACACAAATCACCGCGTTTGTGTAGTGCAAACTGTGCTTGTCGGAGACTGCGATTAGCCTGTCCGAGCCGATAACTCGATCTAGTTCCTCGTGCAAGCGCCTCTGTGCATCCTGTGCGTGGATCAGGTAGGAAACTCCCCAAGCGAGTGTCGTACTCGTCGTCTCCTGAAAATTAATGTCCATTAACACTTTCGATTCTCGATGACTATGTTATGATAACAAATGAAGCACGTTCGCCCCTGACAATGCTTACGGAATTACTCCACTCTTACCTGACCGGCGGTGAAGAGGTCGGAGCACATAGACTTCAGCTGTGAAATGCTACAAAACACAGTTTTTTAACCGGTGCTCAGTCGTCCTGTCTTACGTAAAATTCTGCTCAAATCCTTCTGCATCACGCTTCTTCATCTCCCGAAGGTACGCTTCGGTGTAGTCCGTCGGTTGCGCGTCGGTGTCAAAGTCGATGTCTTTCATATGCTCGTCGATTTGGCGCTGGTAGAAAGCGAACAGCTGTTGGCGTCCGTGACGCAGCTCGTCGAACATAGGCTTCGTCCATGAGATGTGCGCAAAGATTTCCGGATACGCACTGAGCCACCGGTATTTTCGGGTGTACGCGAAGCGAATCTCCTGATTCGTCAGCTGCTTCAGCTCGGCAAACTCCTTTTCGTGCTCCTGAAAGACATGCCTTTCACAAAGTTCTCGGACACAGGTAAGCAAAAGCTTTGGAGTGTCCAAAGACTGCGTCATTACGAATGGGCACTTTTTTGACCTATGGGATGACACGTTTTGCTGAACTATTATACCTGGCTGTACCGGTAGCCGAAGAGAAGGGAGTTGATCACAGAGCCGACGGCTATGTCCAAACGTGCTGGAAGGTTGTGCTCTGAGATGCCTTGCAGGATGTCGTCGTTGACTTTCGATATTAAAGCTGCGACTTCGTCCAGGATCTGAACAAGGCTTTAGAGGTTCAGTGACGATCCAGATGCCGGAAGGTTACCCTCTCTTGCATGAGGTCCTTGCCGAGACCGAAGTCTCTCAAAACGTGCAATGCGAATCGTCGATGATCACGCCATAGGTCGCCGTTCGTGAGAATAACACCGCCACGAGGTTCGCCTAGGTGTACAGCGAGCTGCTCGCATCCTTAAGGGGAAACTTACCTCTAGTCATGAGGTACAGTTTCCCGTGAAGGATCGCCTCCACCCGGCCGGCATACGCATCACCGTCCTTCTGGAAGGTCTCCATGATCCTGTCATAGCTTGCCACGATCACGGTTGGATTGCCGTCATTCCACACGGTGTACCTAGAGCCGGCAAACGGTAGCTGAGATAAATATGGGCAAGGCGAGTTTTCGCTGACTTAACTTAGTAAAAGCTTGTAAGAAGAACATGGTCCCACTTTGTTTTCTCTCAAAGCTAAAACTAGCATGGACATTTAAAAATGCACCGTTTTATTTACACTTCTATGTTGGAGGGGATGGGGGATCTAACCTGAAGCGATATAGCATACGAGTTTAGCCGCCCCTTGCAGGCAAATGTCATGAAATTGCTTTTTCTACGGATGGTTGAACTACGATCGTTGATTATACCGCTTCAGCTCAGTTCTACATGGATTTCAACAAGGGGACCAAACCCTGACCTTGAAATGTTAGAAAGTTAGCTACCAGGCTTTGTTCCAACCAGAAACTTACACATCTCCGTATTCTTTCCGCCATTCCCTGTGCTTCTCCTCACCGTTGTGCGTCTTCGCAAGATTTAGTAGATTACCGACTATCGGCAGCGGGCTAGGTCCCGGTGGAAACTTCTTCCGACGATAATATTCGAGCAACACGTGGACAATAAGCGTCACCACCGTCACTAGTGGTAGGAGAAAGATGGCAAACATTTACGCGACGTTAGGTGGTTCAATAGAGCAACGCCTTAGACACCAGGAAAAGTCAAGTGGTTTTATATGTCGGAATTCAGCCAGCAAACGCGATAATTTCCCGGTTCTCCGGAATGTACGTCGAGAAGGATTACGTAGCGATCGGAGCACAATACCCGAGAGCGACCCCGAGCACAATACAAGAGGAAAGTACAGCGCTTGTACTTTGAGTTCACGCACGTCATTGTGCCTCCACTCGTGTTGGAGCGGCAACTCGGTAAATGACACTACGAAAGTCTTCAATTAATTGTGCGTGTACTCGGTTGCCAGTGTTGACGAGTGTTCATCCAAAGATGCAAAGAAGACGCCGTATTGCCGCAAGGAAGCAACAACATCCGCTTACGAGACGTTTTTCCTCAGCCCTTAGGATGCGGCGTAGTCCTGACGAACGCGGAGAAATCCCAACACCAGTGTAGTATACAAAATCACGAGAATTTGAGACAGGCATTTATGGGTACTAGTCGGATTCTCGTGGAACTAAATGCCCTGTACTGCATCTAGTACTCAGACTCTGCTAAAATGATCGGACATGGACTTAGCACAGAGACTACGTAAAATTTGTAGATTTTCGATTAATGTCTGTTTGGCGATAGACGTTCCGATCTTCCCAACGTTTGCTTGTCCGAACCTTTGCTCTTGCCGGAGCGAAGTGTTCGGAGCAACTTCACTGTCTCACTGCCTGTAAGCGACACCGTCATATGTGTCCGTGGATCTGATACCCTTTGGAATAGGCCCTGTAACGGTGGCCTTAAGCAACTTGCTAGGTCGCATACTATCCTAGTTATGTACGGAGCTGTGTAACGTAGCGTACGCTACAACAAGTTGGCTCGACCGCCGATTGCGGCTATTTAATTTGCGGGTCCAAGCAAGCTTTTGGGCATTTTTCAACTGCCTGAATATGTACTTGTTCTTCTTTCGACAAAAATAAATGGTGTACAGCTCTGCTAAAATACATGATGGGTCACAGACTCGATTATTATGGCCTCAGCCGTAGTCTTTCTCCGATGCGTTGTTCTAACAGACGGCTAGAGATGGCTCTCGAGTGCCGGTTCCGCCAGCAATTGCAGTGGCCGGATCCAGGCCTTCGAAAGTGCTGTTAGGAGCGGACACCGGGTTCTTCCACTTGCGACCGAATGCTCCTGCTAGGAGAGTGCCTCGATATGGCTTCATGATCGCAATGGTCGCGATGGGATTCACAAGTGTGATGCTGGTCATAGCGATGGTCATGAATGCCGAGATTGGACCGAAGGAAGCGCCCACCAAGTTCGCGGCGCACATCACTCCGGACGGCAGGAGAGAAGCCAACGGGGTTAGTGCCTTAAGCGAAATAACTGTACACATGCCCAAACATATTTGCTGTTTACCAGTACGATGAGGGCGCGATTGAACTCTCTGTGGGCGCGCTGAGTGCTCGCGCGAAAGGCCTGCCCGTACCGCTTCAGGTACTTCACCGCTTCCAGCTGGCACCAGATGATGATGGCGTAGCCGATCGTCACGGAGAGAATGTAGAAGACATTGTGCAGACGCATCTTTATATCAGTCTAAAGGGCAGCACGTAAGTGGGTCACGATCTTTGAAGTCAGGAGAGTTCCGCTGAGTATTGCTATTCGATCTGCGTACATGCTTAGGCTGTCTGTTTCTTAGGCATGCGCCTAGGCACACCAAAGACAGCCACCCGCCATGCAAAACACATTGACTCGGAATGTATACCCCAAACTACTATGAGACGTCTAAAGACATGTTACAGGAAACGCTAATCGATGGCCCATTAAAATGAGCGTTATAACGTAGGTAGGTAACGTACCGTTCCGGTGACCGTCGGAAATGGAGCCGTGCCGTTATCGAAGGTCCACCCTGCTTCTCGCATTACGTTGACGCCTACGTCGTTCATCTTCTCGTAGTCGCCGAGAACGAAGCACCAGACCGCCGTTCCCGCTTGAGCCAGACACCAGGGGAATACGAGCAGCAGCGTAGCGGTACGGAACGGCTTCACGCCGGAGCTGTAAAAATCAAATAGACTAGGCTTCCACTGACACAACAAATAACAAAAAATAGTAAGTAGCCGGTACCTCTTATCCCTCGCTAAAAGTTGATAGCGCCAAAGGAACTGTACGACCACGAAGATGATGTTCGTGTGCAGCCCTGCACAGAACGCTGCCATAGCGAGGTGGTCTAGCAGGAGGTACCGCTTTGAGAAGAACCCATTCGAGACGAACAGAACGTACTCGGCGTCGAAGTAGATGTACTGAAGATTTCCAGTTAAATGAAAGTGTTATCGGATTCCCGTACTGTACTCCGTACCGTACTAACCCACACCGTAAAATAGACCGTATGATACGGCATTACATGCCGAAATACGGCACGGTACTAGTACGGGCCGTACTAGCGCTAAATATCAAGAAAACCGGTACCGTACCGTACTTCGTGCCAATAGTACGGCAGTACGGTACGGTTGCCGACCTTTACTTCGTAGCCGTACTGGGTACGAGGCAGACGTATACCGTAGCATATAAATGAAAGAAAATTATATACCCGTACGATGCGGGGGTGAAAAGTACGATACGGCTGGTGAAATCAGTACGGTACGGCTTACGGTTCGTTTCGCTGCAAGCCGGCCTTTATTAGTGAGGGTGAGGATCATCATTTAAACGTTCGAATGCACATACTGTAAAAACCTACCGGTTGCCCGGCGAGAACGATGAAGCTCAGCGTCATGTCCCCCAGGCAGGTGAGGAGAAGGATCGGTTTGTACGGCTTCATGTGGAGCGTCGAATGGTGCGTGATGAGGTAGAGCAGCACGAGGTTGAGCAGTATCGAGGACACGTCAATGGTCGTCGCAAAGGCGTGATGGAGATGAACAATGTCGTCTAGAAAACGAACGCAGTAACTTAAAAGCGTGACAAAGGTTCTGACAAGGTTATCTAGGAATTCCGGTATTTTTCCGTTACGAATTCCGAAGGAACATCGGAACTACGACATTTAGCACCAATAAAATAGCCCGTCGCTAGGCGCCGCCAACGCAAATTTTCACCGTTATTGTTAAACTTTTGGCAAAAAATCGCGGCGTTTTCATGTACCGGGAATAAAGCTTACTCAATGCTACCAAAACTTATTGCGAATCCCACTTCCCACAGTTTTCCCGCTCCCTAGTTAAGTTACGTAACATTGCGGTTTTTAATTCCTCACGAAATCAAGACCATTCCGAGACTCCCCTGGCTCTTACCTGGTTTCATCTTTGCTGATAGTTGCGCAGCTACCGTGTTGAAGCGTAGTCCTGAGTGCGTCGAATGGCACACGTCGGTGCACTCGGTTGCCTTTTAAATACCGGAAAACATCGTGCACTTGCCTTCGGCTACAATGCAGAAAGCACTTCTTCTTGACGCACACGGCCTTCCTGGGTGCGTTCGTGACTTTCTCGACGGGAAGCGCAATAACAAACCAATTAGCGAGATCTCGACGAGCGGGATTTCCGCATCGTATCGTTGACTCTGAAGTTGTACTTGTTGCCTTGAACTACCGGTAATCCTAGCGGTTGAACGCGTCTAGCGGTGAAGCCGCGCTTCCGCTCAACTTATGTACCCAACTAGCGTTTTTGCTTTAAAGCGAACTTTTAAAGTGGTTAAAGTTTGGCCGTTTGAGCCGGCCTTTGGGACCTTGGCTTCGCTGCATCTAAGACCTCGTTTCGCCTGAACTTGTCCTTCATTAAGTGGTTCACTGACAGACAATGAACTACTCCATGGTAAAAAATTTCCATGAAGCGGTGCACTTACCGTGCTGTACATCCATCCCCTGACAAACATGGAAGATTGTTTTCAGATCTTATTGTACACGCCGAACAAAGCAACCAAAACGCCGCCGAGAAATGCCCTTTGACGCATTACTTAACATTGCGTAATAGTTGAACACTTCATATGCTTCTTCTCTTGCATTGTATGCACGCACTGTACTCGAGTGGTGAAACAAGCACGCTTTAATTGCGGCCAGACGTGAATCTGCCGTCCGTGGACTTTGTCGAACAGAGAGACGATCACGTAAAAAAAGTGCAAAATAATTTAAGTGTTAGTGGGATAGTTGAGGCCGGTGCGATGTCTGTTGCGTTCCTTGCCATCGGCTTCATTTGACGTCGACGATTAACCGCGATCTTGAATCATACGCGAGTAGGCAGAACAATTGCTGAAATTCGGCTGTTATCGAAAAGGGCATGTTACAAAACGTCGTGCCCGCGAATCAAGCCTTTCCGAAGGCATACAAGCTACTGGAAAAATGAGGAATCGCATGCGGAACCGTCTTGCACTACAGTTCTCAAATTTCTCCGCATATCTTTACGCAAAAAAAGTTAGTCTAGGGGAGCTTCAACTCTGTGAAGGGGCTGGGCGGGCCGGGAGCGTCTCGTAGGGCCCTAGGTACATTCATTGCTCCGGCCCAGGCCCCCTAGGTTTAGAAGAGCTCTGCGTTTCGTTAAATTCATGTCATTGCGCATTTCGGGAATGTTGAATGAGAAGTAATCCATTTTATGCTACGACCGCATACATCAGAGAGCCGACAACGGGGACAAAACAAGGAGTTGTGGATGCAGGAAATACTGGTTAACCGTAGAGCGAGGGAGCGTTTATCGTCGGTAGTCACGTCGGTCACGTTCTCGATCCGCATCACGTCGCTCACGGCTTCTGTCACGGCGGACGTCCCTCTCGCGGGATCGGTCCCGGTGCCGATCACGGCTTCGGTCTCGTGAGCGCTCCTTCTCGCGGCTCTTCTCACGAGAGCGCTCCCTGTCACGGCTGTCGCGGTCCGTCGGTCGGTCCTTGATGCTGCGGTCCCGGTCGCGGCTACGTTCCCGAGAGCGGTCCTTTTCGTGACTTCGTTCGCGCGACCTAAAGAGAGAAAGTGTACCGATGGTTAAACAAGGTCAAAGGGAGGGCTGCAGCTAAATTCAGGCTTCAGACACCTAAATCCTAATTACCGACTCAGGTTGTGCTTCCACGCGCATGCATGCAGTCGTGCGTACCAAGCGGTACCGCATGCGTATGCAAGCAACTTACAAGAATATTGGGAACAGGAATTAGGAACATGTAACATGGGGATAATTTCAGAATAGTTCCCCCAAAGTTCTCATGTTCTGCTTCGCATGCTCCTATTTTGTATGCTCCTGCCTTACATGCTCATTCTTTGCATGATCCTGCGTAGCATTTTATGGGTCGAGGGGCTCTACTTCGCATTCAGCTACTTCGTAGGTCCTTCCTCGCGTGTTCAGGCTTCGCATGTTCCGGCTTCGCGTGTTCATGCTTTGCACGCTCTGCCTCGCGTCTGTATGCCTTGCATGAGCCTGCCTTGCGTGCTGATGCTTTGCATGCCTATGCCTTGTATGCTCGTGCTTAGAATGCTCCTGTTCGAGATGATTCCACCTGATCATGTTGTACCGATTCGTGCGAGCCTCAGGCCAGCCAGTCAGAACAAATAGCCGTGTTAAAACCATAATTCTTAAAAAAAGAATCATGGCTAGCGTCTCCGCTTTCGCGTGAGCGCACGCGAGAGGCTAGTTCAAGTGTAAGCTTAGAGCATGCCTGCCAGGATCCATGGTTCGGTCTGAGGTTAGGGCTACGAAAGTAAAGCACACCTACGGCGTTCGTCTTTCTCGTCACGTGGCCGCTTCACCGGAAGGTCTTCATCGCTCTCGACGCACGAGCATTCACCGCCGCTGCACGAGCAGGAACAGCTAAAGAAGGGTCATTGCTTAGCATTCCGAAATCGAACTGCTAGGCACTTACTCGGAACTCATTGCGGACTCGGGTCGCTCCTCGTCGCCGCCGTTGGTGCGGAGCTTCTTCAGGTCGAGCTTAAGCTTCACTTCCGCCAGCTCCGGGTCCGCCGTGAGATCGTACTTGTCCAGGTCCGCATCGTCACTGTCCTCCTGAATGAATGAGTCATGACCAAAGATAGCGTCCATATAATGAGTGATGCTCATGGGCTCAATTTTTTGGGTAAAAATGCACATTAAATTGCAATCTTCCCTTAAGTATGGTATCCTCCCACCTTCGGGATTCATCTGCCAAAAAAATCTTTAAAACATTGGAAAGAT
Organism: Aphelenchus avenae; assembly: GCA_020875895.1. Classification (NCBI taxonomy): domain Eukaryota; kingdom Metazoa; phylum Nematoda; class Chromadorea; order Rhabditida; family Aphelenchidae; genus Aphelenchus; species Aphelenchus avenae. Next base: position 73,181 of record JNEY01000523.1, on the reverse strand, counting down.
GAATTACGTATTTGTAAGGGAAGCACATTTTTGTAGGGAAAGTCCGAAACGTCGCTTTCGGCGCACCGAAAGTTGGGATGAATTCCGACGGGTGATCTGCGGAACTGCACTATTGGCGGGGAATTCCGAAAGTTGGATAGGGTATTCCGATTTTATGCGGGGGGGGGGGGCTTACATTTTTTATGGACTCCCTCGTTCCTATTAGGGCTGGTGGGAATCGGTCTCGGAATCGGGATTTTCAGTTTTTTAATCGGAACCAACACCGCATTACGGGTGCACCCTTAATAGTAGCCGTCAAATAACCGAAAAAGGTCCCGATATGGATCGGGTCGATCAGTATGGCTCTACGACACAGGGCTGGGGGTGGGACTGGACGATAGCCGGGATCCAAACCTCCGGATTTCAGGACCGGGACCTCAGTGCAAATTGTGATAGCGATGATCGGGACCGGGACCCGAATCCCGGGACTCCCCAGCCCTGCTGCGGTACGGCTGTGTTTTCGGCCTATTTACGGCCGTAGCCGTATGCAATACTACGGGCCGTAAAATACCGGCGGGAGGGGTCACTTGGGGGTACGGCTATGGAGCGGGTGGTCCACACTTTAAACATTGCCAAGTAAAAATTCCTGTATTTATGGTGCACACCTCTTCTTCATCGTCGTCGAGGAGTCGGTATTTGCGGTCGTCACCGTCTCCTTCGTCGTCCTCTTCATCCTGCGACTTTCTTGCTTCCGCTGATGGTCGCTCTCGGTTCTAAACGGGCAATGTATTGCCCTCATAAGAGGCAGCATGTCGGAAGGTTGTACTGACTCGGAACTGACGAATATCCCGAACCTAAGTGCAATCCTTTACTCTTGCGCTGGTCATCCATGAAGGACGGAGGTAGCACCGACCTCAACTTTGAATGATCCGTACTAACTTCTAGCGCCTCGGAAGAGTTTTTGCAGCATGGACTGCTCACATGCGTTGGCAGCATGCTTCACATTTCGCTGTCTTACCCCGTGATGTCCTCCGGCTTGCTTCTTCTTCTTGCGGCCGAACTCGTCGTACTCGGAGTCATCTTCGCGGTCGATGTACTCGACGTCCTCACGGTCCATGTAGCCACCGCCGTAGCCTAAAGCCGCCATGCGTCAAAGTCGTTCCGTTTGGAACTGGTAAGCGTCTTACCTGTGCGGACTTCGCGGTCGGCTAGCTTCGGCGCATTGCAGACGTTGCATACGGAGCGACGGGCCCAGTTCACATTGCCGCACCTGAAAAGAACGAACATTAACCGTGGCTCCTGTAGCTTTAATGCGGAAATTTTTGGTTATGCATGCGACAAATACCTAGGAGAGCAGCAGAAAAGCCAACTATACTTGAAGGACGGAATAAGGCGTACTTCGAGCACACCCAGTCGTCGGCAGAGAAGAGCCCTTTTGACTTATCGGCGGCGTCCTTCCCGATCTCCTTGCCGACGCGGCTCTTCGCACGAGGTTTCGCTAAAGTAAGTCGGTATTGGTGTGCTTTCCTTGCTACGTCCACGTGTATCCTAACGTCCATAAAGTGAATCTTTGGCTTAAATCCGGAGTCGATTTTATGCCAAAACATTGTTCGGTTTTCAGGCAAGCAAGGAGAAATCTCCGTCTTTCGTGCTCCTATGGCCCCTTAGAGCTTACCTTTGCCGCAAGCATCGCAGACGGTACGTCTCTCCGAGTTGATGTGCGCACACTTAGCGTCCACGCATGCCCATTCTCCTAAACATTTTCATGAAAATGCGGTTAAAGTGGGGAAAAAGGCACCTGGCTTCAATGCTCTACGACGCCGACGCTCTTCACGCTCCTCATGCTCACGCGCTTCCCGCTCCGCGTGGGTCTCTCGATGTCCTTCTCTGCTCATCGGAAGTTCTGCAGGAATGTTTTGTTAAAGTAGTGCTGCAAAATTTGAGTCAAATGACGTTGAATTGGCGACTGAAATCGACGCGGAAAGTCCAAGTGCGAGGATACCGTACTGTGACGTGGCGAGCAAGCTTTCGCGTTGGGACCAAGCCAGTGCTAAGATGGTCCAAATGCGTGACGGCTTTGGGCACACGTCCTTTGCAGCATCGTCAGTGAAATGACGGATGCGTACAAAAGTAAGGAAATTCAGAATCGTAAAACTTAGCAACAAACTCAACACGGAGCAGAAGTTTTTATTAATAAAAAGTCGCAAAATGGCTTTGTCTTAAACTGTCTTAAGAGAGACCAAACTTGCAAAACTCAAAAGCTTGAATCTTCTGAGAGTTCTAATGTTTTTTCGGCAGTTAAAAAAGGAGAACCCGGATCCTGTTTAGCCGGTCTGAAACTTGAACCGTTCGTTCGCATTTTCGCATTTATTTCAACATTAGTTTTGACCGGCTGAAATAAGTATGCGCAACGTCGGAAGCTAATGTAGATATTGCCCGGAAGCTAATGTAGGTATTGCCGTTTAGGATGAACCTCGATGACGCTAACCTTGCCAAGACTTTGAAGTGCCCGATCTGTCTGGACTTCCTCGACGAACCGAAGCTACTTAATTGCGGGCATACGATCTACCGCGAACAAGGATAGGACAACGCAAATGCTGGCTAGGGAGTGACGGAAACTGCGCAACTATGGCGTTGTCGATAGTGTCAAAGAGTATGGATAGAAACGTACGTACAAGTTATGTAGCTGAAGGGAAGCACGATTTAGCGTGCTTCAGACACACTTCGCTTTTTAGAACTCGTGTGCCGTGCCCAGAAGCCACTTGTGGACGCGCGCGCTTGCAATGGCTGTGGAAAGCAGGCTTCTGTAGCCGACGTCTTCACATGGGACACTCGACAGGAAGAACTCAACAGTAAAATCGGTACGTAAAACAAACAGTCGTAGGGAGTTTAGTTGGTTCTTTAGTTATGGTTTTGCGCTGTATGAATCAGTGAAGCAGCGCCGGCGGATGCAACGTCCGATAAGGAAACTCAACGACAAGTGTGTGAAGCGCGGCAGGGCATAGCAGACAGCCGCAGCTTGGCGGACATGTACGCAGGTCTCACGAAGTCGCATATCAACGGAGCTTTGCAGGAGCACGAGTTCAGTTCGCGGGTACGTATTTGCTTCTCCAGCAATTCAAAACCACATTTTTCTATTCACACTTTAAGGGAATCGAGAGTCGTGAGCGCATTTAGCTAACGTGCCCTTTAGCTGCTGAACTAGCAGAAATGCGGTTCGAAGGACATGTCGAAGCAGCGACCGATTGAAGGAAGAATTTTGAGTAGATCTGTCTCACTGAAAGCAATTGCAACTGATGTGTGACTGTGTCACTGATGTGACTGTTTTCATAAATTTTTTAACAAAATCTGAATATTTCTCCATATTGAATCAAAAATCGCCCATATTTTTGCGACCTTTTTGCCCCCCCCCGTCTGAATAACACTCTTTTCCGAAAAGCACAGATAAAAAAACCGTGACGACCCTGCATAGCACCGATTTGAAACATAGCGAGATTTAGGCCTCACTTCCTCCTTTCCTGGGATTACTTGTATTCGCTAGACCGCTCTTTAACAAATATGCTTTAGGTCTCGCAATTCTCACTCAACATGCATCGAGAATATCGACGGCCGAAAATCGAAAAACTCAACGAGATTGCGAACGTGGAGTTCTACTTGCCCCGGCTGAGAGTCGGGACCTGCGGCGGCGTCCTGAAGTAGGTAAGCGCTTCGCCCAGTCTGCCTTTGAAAATCCATTCCGTTTTTGGTTGTTTATTGCTGTCTGGACCATGTTGATTGCGGACGTTTTTGTAATCACAAAAAGTAGAAGTTGCTCGTTGCTGCCAAGAACCCAATCGCTATCCTCACCACTTGGTGGACGTCCTGCAGTTGCTGGAGCGGCTTTCAGTATGTGCTGCGTTCCTTTTCCATTTGGGACAAGCTATTTTAGCTTAACGACGACAAGATCTCGCAGAGGTCTGAGATGGGACGAAGCCAAGCGCGCAGAGCTGAAAACCATCTACATGCGAGGCACCCCGATCGAGACTCAGCGACCCAACGACGGTCCTTCTGGCCCTCGCGCAGGTCGACCAACTTGACACTAGTCCTTGTCATTAACTTATTTCCCTGCTACAGCTATACATTCGTTATAACTTTGAGGCATGTACGTTTAGTGTTGTTTTATGTGGACCAGAAACCGTTAAGATAGTCCACGGGAGCTGGGATGTAGAATGCACTGATGCTGGAATGGCAGTCAAGGCTTTCGTCATGTGCACAAGCGTGTCAAGCCTCTGGCATCGTGGAGTCAGGATGGCTAACCTAAGAGTTTATGCGTTTATCGTCCGAGTCATATGCGTTCCATGCGAAAATCGTGCTTTGTATTTGGTCGCAGTTTATCTAACAATGCTGAAAAGTCGGTCCTGTCTAGACGAAACTAGTGATATACGACTGAGCGCGATCGTTCTCGAAGTGTTAATGAACCGTTTAAGCGCACAGTTCAAGCAGAGCAGGACAGCATAGCCAGCAGTCACACAAAGCAGCAACTCTACTCGAAGGAAAGCATACATTCTAGCGGCTACAAACGTGGTGCCTAATGAGGCTGCTACAATGACACTCTGTTTAGGTAATTTGTTGCACCCCGCGGTTGATGCTGCAAGCACGCCGCGTAGAATTAAGCGTTGTCTTTGCCTTGTCAGCAAAAAAGATCTTGCGTCCATTTTTGGCACCGGGTTCTTTCTTCCCGCGTTGCGGCCCAATACTTCACCTGCAATTACGGCACTTCCCGCACGTGTACGACGGCTTGTTTGGCCAGCGTCGGCCGCCGACGGCATTGGTAATTATTGACCTGTGGTTGGAGGCCAACGTTTCCCCGAGGAGGTAACCGCCACCGCCGTACGTGTACGCAGGGACAGGCGTCTTTTGTTCGACGCGTTTTGCTGCACCCATTCACGGCTGAAATCTCGCCACGCATGACGCGTTAATGACGCCTGGAAATGAAATGGAAGGAGCGGCGGTTGACGGCTTATATCGCTGGAATGCAGGCCAACTGCACCTTAACGCTTTTTCATAGTGTTTTGTATTTACGTAAACACAAAAAGTATTAAGCTTTTCCGAGCTGGCAAAGGGCTCAATTCGTGCTTTCGTATTTTGCACTACAAATCGTCCGTCATCATCTGGAATCCCATTCCGTATTTTCTCTCATTACCTAAGACCATGTACACACTGGCTTTCCGTTTTTGTATTTTTTCCTAAACACTTCAAAGATGCGCAATAGTTAGAGCCAGTCCTTTTCTACGCAATCCGGCCGCCATTTCCTCCCTGCAATTGCGCATTGCACACCTCGCTTGACTCGGCTTTTCGCGGATCACTCTTGTCAATAGCGCGCTTCTCCGCAACACGCTGCTGGCGGCGGCGAGAGGGACGCGCATTCTTGCGCCACTGCTAAATGTCGTGCGCTGGTCAGTCGATGGGCGGCTAACATTGCGCGGGATTGACCTCGTTGACCTTTTGTTTTCCGTGCGCGAATTCGGCGATAAATCGTGATGGGCTCTCATACTTTTTTTCAGTGGCGAAGAACCAAACAGTATCGTTTACATCATGAGAGAAAAAACGTTTCGTAGTTACCACCAATCTGAGTGCTAAAAAGAGCAAAACAGACGCGAAGGAACACCTTCTGTTGGGAAATGATTCATTCGCAAGCGACACGCCGGAAAAGGTGACGCTTCGGGCTTGCCGTTTCTCTGCATTGCAACGCATGCTTTCAAACAAAGCCTTGTGCAATCACCTTGCCACCTGTTGTCTTACTTGCATTTCCGGATTTTCGCAACATAGGGGGAGAAAAATTTGGCAGCCGGGGCTGGGTAGTGACGAAAACGTTCCCTCCTGCCTGGGAGGTAATAAAAATTTTTGGCATTTGTCAAGTTTGCCCACTGATACTTGCATGTCATTCCTTAGTGTTGGTATTTGACGGTAGTAAAGATGAGTGGCTGTGGTACAAGTGTTCGTATTTCGGGGCTTGATGATTTTTCCCGCCTCTACCTGAATACCTAGTTTTCCCCGTCACTCCTCAATGTGTCTCCGATAACGTGGAAGATACGGGATTTCGGCGTCTCAAGCAACGACACAAGACCTTATCATGATGTCCTTAACATCGATCCCAAGCACACTTCCAAATGTAGGCTCTGCTCCTATAGGGGCAGCCACGCCAAAGGGCACACCCTGTAGCAGTTGTACAAACAGCGCTCCTATCGTTCGTCTCCGACAGCGGTGCGTCTAGCCCTATTGCGACGGTTAGATAACGTTTTCAGCCTCTTTCGGTCGCGGGCCGGAGACCCGCCGCCGGTCGCGTTGTCACCCACGAGGAGTCTCGCTAGCGGTGCTATGCGACCGTTTGCTTAGCGCGTGCGTCCGCGGCGGATCATTGCTTATTCATGCCCCATACGGCTGGAAGGTGAATGCCCCGTAGCCCATGGTCCTATCACGGTGGGCGCCTAATTCCCTCACACGAGGCCCAAACGGTGGGCCATCCTTGATCAGTACGTTCACTCGCTAAGGACACGTAAGCGGTGTTATATACGCGCAAAATGTGTCGATAACCGCTCGGCTAACCGTCGTTTTTGTCGGACCATTTCGCACTCTAGCTGAGGCTTTTTTTCAAGTGCGCTGTTTTGTAATTTTTATGTTTCGGCCAAAAAGACTGTCACTGCTTATCTGTCGCTTGCACAATATGCCGAAATTTCGATAAATGTACCCGCGCCCAACCATGCCTCGGAAAGTGTGGCAAGCCCCAGCTATTTAAGTATTTTCGTACGTCTTTTACCAGTCCATATGGCCATTAAAGTTTGCTTCCATTGCGAACCAAAGTTGGTCTAACAACGCTTCCCTAAATGATGGTCTCAGCGCAGTCAAATCAGACCTCAATCCCAGACGCGCGGGGGATTACCACATGCGCACCAAAAAAAGGCACCGGATGTGAGGTGCGCAATTACGCAAGGGAAATCTGCCGGTGAGTTCACACCGGGGCGCACCGCGCAATGGCGGGCTGCGTTCGGGAACAGGTTTCCCGCCGCTTCATAGCACCGCCACCGGCCCGCGATTTTTGCTTCCATGGGGTCAGGGAAACAACTCGGTCGATCGCTGCTGGCCACTGGTTCAGTCCTCTTCTCCGGGTCATAGCGGACGTACCTTTTCGCAGGCCAACCCGCAGCGAACGACTCAATCAAAACTTGTTAGGCAGTGCAGGGCCCCGCGGCGGACGGTTTACAAGCTTTTTATGCGGCCGGAGGTAATCGACAGTTTATCAACGGGAGCAGGTTTTTGCGTGCGCAACAGCTTGTGTGGCATGTGCAACGGGTTTCACTTCGCGTTATACTGATGGGTTGCGCATGCGTCTGGCGGCCTGCCAAGTGGGCTAACACTGAGGGTGTGTTTCCTGTAATATCTTGCGACCCGTACATGCTCCTGTAGCCCGTCGATCGCGTCCGTATGCGTTTATAATTTCTCCAGCATTCAGATTTACAAATGCGCATGTCCAAGTATTTCCGTCTGTAGTAAGATAGGTATTTCTGCTCTGAAATATTCTAGCGCTGTCATCATTCGCCACATCCGCCGTGCTTTTAATTAAGTAAGGGGCGCCGTGCTCTTTGTGTCTTACCACCGGTGGCGTGTATGTAGGCGTTGGTGTGCCTGATTAGGTAAGCAGGTATCACAGATTCCGGCCTATTTGCGCAGCGCGTTGCATGTCTCCAGGCAGCGCCCAATAATGGATTCTCGTTTTTTTGCGCAACGCATTTAGCCTTGTTGCCTAGCGATTTTCCGCCTGTGCATTAAGGAGATACTAAGCTCGAATAGCGCAAACTGACAAGCCTGCCTAGACTTTGGACATCCCTCCACATTAAGACGCGGCATGTATGTTGTCCTACTAAGTACAGTAAACGCGTCACTACTACAGTAGCATTTACAGTCATTATGCCTCCAGTGACATTTTCAGTCACTGGAGGCATCCGGAAGCCGGATGCCTCCAGTTGCTCAGCAGCCTGCACTTACAGAGTAGCACTGTCTGTTACAGTAAAGCGGCGCTGCCTTATTGGCGCTCGTTTATCATTTATGTCCTTTTGCTTCTGTATTTTTTGTCTCTCATTTACACGTTTTGTTTAGTTCGCTCGATTCCTGCGGTCGCGCCGGCGAATGATCTCAGCGGTCAATGCGTGTGTGCGCGAGTCTATGGCGCGTCACTCGCACTCAGCTGCGTCAGATCATCGTATTATTTGCGCTTCTGTATGGCACTTACTTCTTCTACACTAGCACGCTTCGGCAGCTCGATGATGCACGCGCACGCAACGAAGGCCATGAAGCGAAAGCAGAGGATTCGGCTCGGGTAGGCACCTTTTGGGAAGAAGTTGCTAAAGCCTTTTGGGAACAACTTGCAAATACAGTGATTACTGTTATCATTTCTGTGCAGTTTCAGCGCGACCTCGCAGGAGCTGGGCGATTTTTCAAGCATGTAGCGAAGCCAGCACTCACGCCAACGAACAGACCAGCTAAAGACAGTATGCGCCCGTGTTCCGTCCAGCGGAAAATTTTTCTTTCAGTTGACACACATACCATCTTGGCGAAGAAGGAAGTAGCGGTCGATGCTGCCGAACCATTCTATTACACGCTCAAGTATGTACTAATATCTTGGTACCACAGGACTATTCTAGTACATCATAGGTACGAAGGACAGGAACTCGTCATCGAGGACGTGCTTGCTCACCCTTCCTCCGTCTCTTTCAAGGAACGAATGACGCTGCCCAAGGAACTTACAGGTAAAAGAAGCTTAGTTAATGAAGCAAAAGTAAAAGACATCACAAAACACGCTTCTGTGGGAATTAAAGTGCTTTGCTAGGGGAGAAACTGCAAATGCAAGTCTAGTTATAGCGTAGCACGGCCTTCCTGTGGAACAATATACCTGCGCAATGATCTTTTACTAACAAACTTCTAGCATGCAAATGAAATAACGAACGCGAAAAGTGAACAGTGAAATGGAAAGTGGAAACCAAAGGGGAAACGACGAAGAGTAGAGCCCAGAGACGAGCTAACGACGGAGAGAAGCGGATCAGAACCGCAGCACAGAACTCGGACTCTCAACAACTAAATTTCGAGGCCTCCGGCCTAAAATGGATCGTAGTCCAGACTGGAATCGTTTCACGACCCAGTGACATGAACAGCGCTAAGCGCCCTTGGCGAAATGACGCCTGCGTGCGTGTGTTTACGG
>JNEY01000523.1:0-54386 GCA_020875895.1 Aphelenchus avenae | reverse complement strand
AAATTCTTATTTTATCGTTATCTATCCAAATATGGCCTTAGATTTGAAGTTCGCATACCCCAGACGGGTATCTTGGACGGGGAATGGGGAACCTTGGGGGCTTTTTGTCTTAAATTGTCTTAAAGACAAAAGTTTGTCTTTAAAATTTTATTTTTCGTTCTCTTGATTCATACTGTGCATGAAAATTGTTGTGTTATCATTATGAATTTAAATACAGGCTTAACTTGAAGGTAAAACACAGAAGCTGGCTAGCTTGGAAGCGGCTAGTGGGGTTCTATGCAAGGTGGGACTCTATTCGAGGTGGGGCATATTCGAAGAAATACGGTACCTAGATTTTAGCTCGAAACCTGAAAGCCTCACACCAATGCAAATAGAGCCTTGCCGTAACAGCTGAAACGTCCAGACGAAGCCATACCATGGAAGAATGCACGCTCAACGACTATCAAATTAGCATCACGCGCAAAGCAGATCCGTTACGGAACCTGTGCGACTCAAGGTCGCGCATGGCAAACTGGAAGCGCACGTCCGACGCGTCAAGTGGACAATTCCGCGGCGGCGAAGAAGAGCCGTCGGTGGACAATGGACACTGCCGCTTGACCCTAATTTCGCCGCCGGTGGCCGCTCGGCGGCGGCATAAAAAGCCGGCGGTGACGAGTGAGTGTCACTCGCGGGTAAAGTCTACAAGCGTCCGATGGCCACTTGAGCCGCAAAAAGCCTTGCCGAGTGGCCCGAGGATACCGACGAATGAAGACATCCGAGTGGAACAGGAATTCCCCGTCTTAAGCGTCCACCAGCGTCCGTTAACGAGCGTCCATCCGCTGCTGGTTAATGAACCGAAAGGCGCATAAAACCGTGATCCGAGAACATGGATGGAATGGAATTGCCCTGGGGGACCCCAAAGTTGCAAATACTACAAGTGAAGGTTTGCAAGAGGCGATGGTGGCATAGTGGATGCGGTGCAACAAGCGGGTCTGTGGCTAGAGATGTGCTATACAGCGGCAATCCATGGTTCCCTGCGGCATAAGGAAGCATGCCTTTACGAAGAATCAACAAGCATTCACAAAGTCACGCACAATAACTTCATGCATTGGTGGCTACTTGAGCCGTAAATAGTGGTCAGAACCTACAGTAAGCCCGGCAGTAGAAAGCCGACGGTACGTACGCAATGCATGCTGTGGCAAGTAGACCCTCGTAACGTCGTGTGGGAGCCTAGTATGAGCTACGTAGCGCCCAAAAGCAGTATCGGAAGGAATTGAATATCGGCTCCCTGCCAGAAGCTCGCAGGGCGTGCTGCACTTACTTGAACTTCAATCATCTACGAATAAGAACACATGAAGTCGCGCGGTAAACTCTGTATGCCGTAAATTTTCTAAGATAAAAACATCTCCAATATAAGAACCCCTTATACAGCAGGTAATAAACGCCGGCCGGCAGCAGTCTGAATTACGCACTGCACTTCCTTCTCAATGAACGAACAGTGCAGCTTCATGCGCCAATACTAGGCAGTGCATGAAACTGGAATGCCTATTCACCTCCGTCAGAGGTGTACCTCTGAAGGCTGCTAGAGGCACATGAGATGAAGTCACGGAGACAATTATTTTCAAAGCGTTTGGGATCTCCACCGCAACAAGCGGAGCGGAAAATCACCTCATCCACTGCTTGGAACAGGTAATGAAATTTCGGTGTTTCAGTAAGATCGGCGAAAGCTCGTGGAGCTGCGTAAAACTTTGAAGCTACAGAAAATTTACGGAACTTACCTACGCGTTTATGCGCGGCAAGTACAAGCAGCTTGTGAATCAACGTGATCCCCGGTAGCGACGCCGCTGCCTCAAAGCGACGGCTGTTCTAACTAGTCATCGCTTTGACAAAGCACCCTGGGACTGATAAAGATTAACATGGATGCTAACAGAATGGAACATGCTAAATCTTCTCGCGTGAGTACGACGCCAAGGAAACCTACTAAATTTTAGAGGTAAGTTTAGCTACGTGCACGGAACGCGCAAGACATTGTGTCGCGCGAGACGGACGGAACAGGTCATTGCGCATGATCCCGCCGGTTGACGCTAGCGTACGCGGATTTGTCTTCAGGTGAAAAGGCGGACGTTCGCGTGGATTCCGAAAGTCACATTCGTATGAAGTCACTGCCACTCACTTTCTTCTCCGCGGATAGGATGCGTCGTCCAGCCATGCAGCACAATAAAACCACGCGGGAACCAAGCGACTCATCAACATCTTCCGTGATTTCAAGTCAACGGTGGCTAACCGTGGCGGGACCAGGGGGGTGGACCCCTAAAATGGGTCAAAATGGCCTCAAATCACTCCCCACCCCCCCCCCCCCGCCTAAATACGGCCCTGCTAGGTTTACATCTGATGTCAAGTCAAAGGCCTGATTTACCAAGTGAACCAAGGCCTTGGTGAGTCCAGGTCCTTACTCCTATGCGTACGCCAAGTCGGTCCGAGCAACACTCAGAATTATCGATACCGCTCATCGCTCATCGACGAGAAGGAATCAAGTTTGTAGTTCAAGCAGACGAAAGGTTTTGTCGTAGCATGTCGGGACCCAGAGGAGGCGATCTATGATCAAATTAGCCTCTCACGTGCGCTTACGCACATGCAGCGAATTTGCCGGGCTCGCAATAAATGCTCACCATGCTATAACTTGCTAGCTTCGCGGAACACATGAATCCGGTACCGCAATCAGGATATACGGAAACAACCATTGAACTTTGTAAGTTAGTACTTCTGCATGCGGTGCCGCTCAGTACGCATGATCATGTGCAGGCGGATTGTGTGGCATGCTGGACGCACTTTCCTACTTGTACCCAAAACGTCGTTCTTCGCCAGACACAAAAATATGGAATTCCTGTAAGGGCATGCTGCCGGCTGCAGAACCACTTTGTAAGCACGATGCGATACCGCTTTGTACGCATGACTGCGTGCATGCATGTCCAAATCATGATGCATTTCCTGATTATCTCCTGGTTGCCGTTTGATTAGTTTTTTATTCTATCGTAGTTAGTACTCCGAGAAGCGCTCTTGCATTGTGCGCCAAGTGCACAAGAATTCAAAACTTGTGTCTGTCACACCGGCGCTTTAGGTTATAGTTATTTGTTCGGTTGATAAACCATCCTTTCGGTTAAATGGCATAACTGCCTTTTTTCCATGTGCAGAGAGTATCCATTCCGCTTGGCTCTATTCCGGCGCCCATTGACCGCCGTCAATTGTCCCAACTCGGCTTAGTGCCAAGTAGCCCTTGGTCTAATCGTCTTCAAGTGTTCGACCACCACCTCAATCCGTCGAGTAAGCAGAAGTGCGCACGTGGCTGTCAGCGCATAATGGACGCACAAATAACGCGTCACTAATGGGCCTCGTCCATTCAGTCCCGCGGCCGGTCATTGCGCAAGCGAACGCGCGTTCGACGGCCATAATCCCGTCGACAAATACCGGAAGGAGCTCGGTCGGGACGCAGCTGCAAGGACACTGTGTCCATTTTTGCTCGAAGGTGGGCCTTTCCCGTGCTAAGCTTACTTGTACAAGCGGGCACACGACGGCTACTGTGGACAAGACATTTGGGAATGTGACATTGCTTGGTGGCTGCTGTCAGGAAAAGACCATATTACGTCCAGCAAACGAGTTTCTCGAATCCGCTAGAACTTATGAACTCTTTTAACAGTTCGTGTCGCGCCTTGGTCCTTTTCCTCTTTCACACCGATTTTCGTGCATCTAGACGCTCGCTCTAAGCAGTACGTTTTAGCATGTGGAATTGCCCTATTGTTCCCGATGCCGCGCTAACGGCAAATTACACAAACTTTACCAGCGCTCCTTCCGAAGAGTTCAAGCCAGGCCCGTCGAAAGCGAAGAAGCCCCGCAGGCGAGCTCGCGACGGTGAGACTCAGCGCATTCAGCGGGCGACTGCGAACGAACGGGAGAGACGACGCATGTACTGGTAAGTAATCATGTGGCACTAAGCGGTTCTCCCTCAGATGGCTGCTACGCCAAGTTGTCGAAGTGTTGTCCAAAAACATACTTTGTTTTAAGGAGGCTTAACTCAGCCGAACTGTGCTCAAAGAGCACCCCTAGAGAATGTCTGAGCCTCGGACATCTACTACTTTTTCATTTGGCTGTAAGGCTAAGGTCGTCAGAAAACCATACCCCGAAATAGCTAGGCAATTTCCACAATGCGTAGACGCTGGCAGAACAAATTTGTTTAGCATCAATCGCGGCTTCGACATCCTTCGCGAGCGACTGCCAGTCGGAACTTCGAAGATATCCAAGGTGGACACGCTGAAGCATGCGATCCAGTACATCTCCGAACTGCAAAGCGTCCTGCAGAACACGTCCGCTAGGTCCGGGTGCGAATGCCTCGTGAACCAGTTCAAGAAGGAAGCTGAAGATACGTCATACGTCCAGCCAGGCGCGCAATCGATTCGGATTACTGATGCTGGTAAGCTCCTTTCTCGAATGCTCCTCTTTCGTGCCCAGGGACGGGGAAAATGCGTAAAAACAGTGCTAAACGACTTTCCAGTATTCTTGAGGCGAAACCCAAGCGATCCTTGTTATCCTTGTGCGCCGTAAGATAGCTAAGCGTCGTGTTTTTATGCTTGGTTGAGGCCTGTAGAATCGTCTTGGAAGAAAGTAATGGGGAAGTGGGGGATTTTCCCGGTGCAACTTACTTAGTATGTTCAATGTATGCAAAAAGATTGATTTTTACGGGCTGTTTTTGCATTTTTGGCCAAGAAATCGCCCGATTTTTTTCGCTCGCGGGATAAAACCGAACACTATACAAAAAACTTATTTCTTTTAAGTAGGTAAACAAAACATGTAAAAAGTGTTCAACCCTATTCTTGCCGCATCCACGTGGGATGTATTTCTCGTACTGTGAATAGGCATGCACAGCTGCCGATTTAGAGCGGCAGCTTGTGATGACCCTCCAATGGAACAACGTGAACAACTTCTCGACTGGTGGCGAGCAGAAGCGCATCAAAGTTTGGAAGCCTGAACCCATTGACCCGAACGTCCTTCCCTGGCTCTGATTCTTGCACGTACCTCATGTTGAACCATGCATCACTAAAAATTGCGGATAAATCATTGCCACGACGCTAGAATCTTTTCAATGCCTACGAAGTCCGCTGGGATTTGGGACGAGTGGACCACTATTGACTACGTCGTACTGAGCAAATGTGCAGAAAGGAGGCACTTAGTTTCTAGGTGAGGACTGGCTGTAATTACAGGCATTGTAAGTTAATTTCGATGACAAATGAGCTGACGGCCCTTTGCAGCAAGGATGTTAAAAGCGTCGTTGGCTCTTCCCCAGAGATGCAAAAACTTTGGCATTTGGTTGCAGTGATCCGTAAGTTGCTCGAAACATAGTGTTGCTAGGCATGCTAAACGGAACAATTCAGGTCAACAGAGGGCGGTTGGAGAGTCATCTCTGAGCTGAGTGACATTGACCCCAGCAGGGTGAGCTAGACAAGGCCTGAATTCCACAGGCGGATTGCCATGACGGATCTGCACACTCTGCACCATGTCGTGGACACGACGATTCATGCGGCTGCTATCGTTCTGAACATTTGCCTTCTGGTGGTCATCGAGCTGGACGCAACAAAGAGTCTCAAGGCCTACAAGAGAGTGCTTCAGCTGACTTGTATTAGTGACCTTTTAGTCAGCTTGGTCACACTTCTTGATCAACCGGTAAGCAGGTGCCAAGTTGACTTGACTCAGCGCAACGGCTAGGTCATTCTGAATAATGGGGTCATCACCGTCTTTATCTCGAACGGCTTCTTCCGACACTCACAGGTCGGAACGATACTCATGCTGCAAGCGGCCTACTGTTGGGTCGTGCTGACAAACTTCGCGTTTCTCTCGGTGCCGTTCGTCTATCGCTACGTCAATATCTGCAGGTACCGAGGAGGCTCGGTTTGATTCATGGGAATACACGTTTCAGACCCAATAAGCCAAATATTATTATGTGTGCTGTTTTCATAATGTCAGCTGTCATTTCTTTCATCGGCCTCCGCACATCGTACGGCATTGTTGACGGTGACATGGAGTTCAAGACGCATGCGTTCAAGGCAGCTACGGACGTTGGATGGCTGCACTCAGAGGACGCGGTGAACGCGACGACGCTTCTCGGCTCGAAATTGGTTCGGCCATTCAGCCTTTTAGCGCTAGCCTTCCGTTTAGGACGCTCCGTGGACCTTCCGCCATATTCTGCTGGTGTTCATCACGATAAACCTCAGCTACACGCTGATAATCCTTAGCGAGTGGCGGGTGTTCCGCAGTCTCAAGCTCCTGGAGCCCTCAATGCAGGCCAGCACGCGTCGCATGCAAAGTGACCTCCATCGCGCACTAATTGCCCTTGCTCTTTGCCCGCTCTTTTCCTCCTTTCTACCAACCGGACTGCTGCTCCTGGCGGGCCTCCTGCAATTCCAGCTTGGCACCTACTCCGCGTTTGTTACCATTTTCATGTCGTCCATCACCCTCATTAACCCCATCACGACTTGCTATTTTGTGGCGCCCTTCCGAAAAGCGATAACTCGGCTTGCGGCGTGCAAAGGACTCTCGAAGCAGACGACGTCGAGCATCACTTTCTTGAGCAGCACGGGAGCCAACCAGCATTCACACGTCACTTCTTAATGAGTAGTCGACCTAATGAGCCGTATTTTAGTTACCTCATCCCCTGGCACGTCCCCTAGGGCATTAGCTGTCTCCTTCGACACAAGTACATTATAATCCTCCTGTTATTCGAATAAAAATATCATTAATGGCGAGAATACGCGCTTATGCGTGCCAAAAATAGTGAATTAGAACCAAGAGCCGCTAAAGTACCTTGCAGGTTACGTTTCTGGACGACACTTGGGTAGTTCTTCCGGGACACCACGGAAAAGCGTACACTAACTAGTCGATACTGTGATGGAAGACCACTTCGGTCTCTGACGCCAACAGATGAACCCTGCACTTTGGCAAAAGTGTTTAAAGCACGGCCGAAGAGGTGAGACATGCTCTAAGCATACTACATATTCATAGTATAAAGACGGCTTGGTTACGCAACCAGCCAAAAGGACACTATGCATCAAGGGTCGCCGCTCGGAAGTCAATCAGCGGCTTCGATTGGGGACGCCGACGGGTCGCGGTTATGGAGCCCTTCGGTCCGGTTCTCGCCGCTCGCCGCCGCTGAAGTGTCGTCGCACGCACAAGTTTGTTGCCCTTTTGTTTCACGTGCACACCGCTAATCCTCCATTGACACGATACAATGAAGTCATCGGAGGCGCTACTCGAGGACACTGATGCGGCATCCGAATTCGATATGAGCGAAACCATTTTCGACGTTCGCGTTGTTAGCAGGTTAGTTGGTTTGTGACGCTATAAAATTCGTTTTACTTTTGGCTAAGCAATGCGTAAACGGATCGAACCTTTCTCAGGAAACCGTTAGATTTGAGCGTTTCATTTTAACAAACGTTCTCTTGAATTATATTATTCAAAACATAGCAGCTACCTAATCTTACTTTTACTGCTACAAACATGATTATGACCACTTACAGGACCTCAGAGGACAACGTCCCTGCGGCCACTCGACGAGCACAGCGCGCAAGGCGTATCGAGAAGCAGCACTGTGTGGACAGGTCGGCAAACATTTGTCTTGTCGTCTTAACCCTCGGTGGTTTTGGTCTGCTGGTGCTCATCTACTATGTTTTTGGCGACGTTATTGACTGGACTCGGCGAGAATGAGGCTCATTAATCTTGTTTACTGCCCATATGCGTCATCATAAAATCAAGCGTCAAAGGAACAACTGACTTGAGTCTGTACGCACTCCGTCCTGTCGTGCCTTAGACCGTGCTTTTCAGCTCATTAAAAAGGAACTAAATTCCTAGTCGCAGAGAACAGCACAGGCTCACTTAACGTCACCGAATAGTACTTCATTCCGTAAAGCTGTTCAACAACAATGGAACGAATACGTACATGAAAGTACACATACTTTCTATAGGGCTGTTTCCGGCTTAGTGTTCGGCTCGCTGGCGGTGCGCCGCCTCGACATCGGCCGCGATTTGAATAGCCTCTCGTGGAAGACTCTAAACGGAAAGAAATAACGGCATACGCTAAGGGCATCATCCGACGTGGGTGCGTATGCGCGAGTAGGCAAAGAAGCTTACTTCCTCGGCACGAATTTCAAATCCCATCCGAGCAGCATTTCGCCGAGTGTCTGTCGAAGGGTCTTTCGCGTAGCCGCCTCTACGTCGCCATTTCTAAAGGGCCAAAATGTGCGTTCCAGTCGCCGATGCTTCGCCATAAGCATGTCCAAGAGCAGCAGCAGTACTTACGCAAGACCGTTGCTCTTCTGCGGAAGTCCGTTCTCGACCGCCTCCACGTATAGGAAGACATGTTCCGTCTTGTTCGAGACGAGGTTCTTGATGACGAGGTATGCGAAGATGACCAGCGGGAATGCGTGGATGCCGATCATGAGGTTCAGCGTGCCTCGAGAGACCACCTGGTCGTGGATCGTCCCCGGGCAGGGTGGCTTCTAGAAAGATATCGTGCGTGAAAACTTGACGTTCTATGAATAAGCAATCGTACCACTATATCGTCGTCGTTGAAGAATTCGCATTCGAAAAACTCTTCGATGGGCATTCTTCCCGCTCGATTTACTTCCAATAGAACTCCGAGTAGCTTCGCCAGCAAAAACCGAATAGTGTAGATGTCGTCGGAGAGCATGACGTAGATGTTGCAAGCTTGACTCGCGCTTAGTACCAACGCTAGCCCAGGGCAGAGCTAAAAAGTTTATTGGTACAGACGTCATCGAAGATTTCGGTGTTGAAGCTCAGAAAGTAGAAGGCGCATGCTTACCAGGTAGATGACCTGAATTTTGCCGGGTAATCGTCGTCGCGTCTTGTCCCGGTCGCTCATAATGTACGCAAACATCAATAGGTTAATGAGAGGGAAGATGAGCTCGATGACTTCCGCGACGAATAGCGTCCAGAGTCGTTCATGGTACTAAAGAAGCATCGTAAGACTTGCGTGCGGTAGACGAGGCGACTCATCAGGAGTGTCTCGGAGTGGTGGAGATTTTCCAAATTCGGGTAATTCGCACTTGTTTCGGAAACCCGAGGAAAGTATAAGTAAAAATTTTACCCAAGCAGGATTCTCCCATTTCCTTTTCCGGAAATGGAAATGGCCAGAAATTTGGCCCGTGGGAAATGGAAACGAACGGAAATGGCAGAAAAAAATTGCCATTCATTTCCACATTTTTCTCTATCTAAGGGTCCCCCCTTATGTCCCATCTGACCTCCGACCCCAAGGTGCCGTAATTCCACAAGCATACAGAAGTTACCAGTTTGGGTCCCGTACTGGCTGTTACTAAATCGGTCCACATCGCAGGTGATGTATCCGGAATACTTTTTCCTAGGTTTGGTATATCGTTTTGCTTAAAAGTTACGCCATTTAGCAAGGTCCCGTGTAGCAAATTTTACTCCTGGAAATGAATGGCTCGGAAATGGAAATGGAAATGGCGGGAAAAGGTGGAAATGGGAGAACCATGTACCCATGTCATGAAAACATGCGTCGGTGGCGCCTAGCGACGGGCTTTCAGCTGGTCGAAATAGCATTGGAATATCGAGAGTTACGTGTATAATCGGAATTCAGAAAATAGCATAAATGCGGACGGATTATAGAAGTTGAATCACATGTGAAATTATTGAACCGAAATTGCGAGACACACGACAGACCGCTCATCCCATTGCACGGTGCGTGCCCACAAACTTACCAAGTCGATCTCAGCGATGCGTTCGGAATTGACTCCTTCGTACCGGTAGTACTGTGAGGAGTTAGCGAGCGAAATATTCATCGCATCCGTCTGCCGCATGTAGTCGTCGAGCAGGACGTAGAGCCTGCCAAAGTTGTAAGCGAATGACGTAAATATGATAGTGTTGGCCACTTGGCAGATGAGGATCGTGGCGGAGAGCATCGCTGGTAGGTACGTTCCCCATAGCGTGATCTAAGGTATTACATGATCCGTCTATTCGTTTAAGACAAATCTCGTGACGAGTGAAGTTGTTCGGACCAATGAGGCTTCGTTGTGGCCAGGTGAGCGTCAACACCATTAATGCTTAAACGAGCCTGAAGAGGACCTACGAAAATTGTGACCCCTTACCCTATTAGTGACCACCTGCTAATGTCGACTGCAAACCTCACTGAAATCATGCTGGGGTCTCGAACCGGGGAATGACGGTATACCGGTATCAACCCTGCCGCTTAATAACACCGATTCTCCCTTCGGTTCGCTTACTTCCGCTACTTTCTGTTTCATATGGACTAACCTAATAGTCGGAATGTTTGCCAGAAACATGAAACTCTTCGTGACTAGGTCTCAAGACGCAGTAAGCATGCATCAAAAATCACAGCGATCACACGATTCTCAGGCATATAAAG
The DNA here is from genome assembly GCA_020875895.1 of Aphelenchus avenae. NCBI lineage: Eukaryota > Metazoa > Nematoda > Chromadorea > Rhabditida > Aphelenchidae > Aphelenchus > Aphelenchus avenae. The sequence continues at coordinate 43,963 of JNEY01000523.1, read as the reverse complement.
GATACGAGATGGATGAAAAACATAAAGCACGACCCTGGTCAGCGATTAGCGTCAAACGTCTTACCCTTTCCTGCAGGCGTTGGTCGGCGATCTCGCGAAACTTCTGCAAATGTCTCTCGAGTTGCTCGCGCGGTTCCGCGTAGGAAGGCATAACTCCGCCGCAACCAGAGGGGACAGCGTGCTAAAAGGTGGCTATTGAGTTTTGCTAGCAACTGACCCATCATTGCTCGGAGAAAACGCGAGGTCTCCACTCGAACGAGAACAAAATACCTGCGCGGAAACGAACATAACACGCACGGGTGCGGATTTAACCGATCCCAATCGATAGGGGTTGAAGATGGGACCCGAGCTGATTTTCGCCCGCCGACCGTCATACATCATCCCAGTTGCGCAACAAAACGAGAATTGCGCGACGGTCTGCGGGAGACGCGCAAAGCACACGCAGGTAGCACGTCGGAAACGACACCGGCGACCGCGAAGTTCATCCCGAGGAAGTGGGGGAAGATTCCTGGCCGGACGAGAATGATGGGTTGAAACTTTCCAAAAGTGACATCCGCCCGAGCGGTTATCACGTCCACACTTCTGGTAAGAGGAATAAAACTGGACGGAGAAGGTCGGACGGGGTCAGCGGCGCTGGTCGGCGAACACTGGCTCGCCTATTTTTGCGTATTTTGGCCTGAAGCGTGCTTCCTTTGCCGTCAGAAAAGGAGTAACGGTGCAACACTGCGGGATCGAAAACCACCTACGCAAGAAGGTTGACTTTTATCACATGGGGCGACGTAGGTGGAGGGTGTAAACATCTCGTGTTGCTGTCTCAGACGGTTTGGAAAAAACAATGCTGGTACGTGCAAGAAAGATCGAAAGCATGCCAAAGTTGTGCGTTCTGCATGTCCACTATATCAAGGTTTCAGGCCTGTAGGTAAAGAAAATGACTGTGACAATGGCGGATTAACGACGCAACAAAGGACCGTTAACGGTTGCTCGAAATCCCGGAAGCGAACAGAAGGTGCAGTTTGGAACCTGCCCCGGACGCAGTTGCTGGTTTCTCAAAAAATGGTCAGAACCGCATCCGGTTCGAATAGCTCACAAAAGTTTTCTTTTGAGTGTTTAAATTACTTAGACATATTTCGTGCCCAGAGTATCGTAGACACTCCCTCTAGTGCACACTTGCCGGTAATTCACATATAACCTACGATTCGCACCGTGCGCATGGTTCGGTACTCTCATTATCAGAGTGGCGGCGTGCACAAAGAATAAATCGTAATGCGAAAACCGCGCTTTAACAGCATTTGGAACAGTGCGTCGGAAAGTAGGTAACCACAACGGGCAAGAATTGCTAAGCAGCGCCTCGTCATAAACGTAACGCACAATGCAGAGCTTGCAGCTGCAACTCCGGTGAACTGTAAAGAATGTTAGGCGCATGATGAAGCGCAAGTCGACGCACTGTTTAAGCATCCCTGCGGCAAACAAGCGACCTCATTACCGAGTTACCTCGAGCGCGAAGAGTACAAACGGGGCGCACAAGCCGCAGCGGCGGACGTCATTGACCTTAAGAGAAAGAGGGGAGTCCATTCTCCCTCCGTCCGCCGCGAGGGCAGCCAACCGGGAGCGTCTTTTGTCGGCCTTCCGCCGGCGCGAGTCGAAATCTTTGCACTTTTTCGCGCGGCTCTGAAGCGACGATTGCACAACATCGCCCCGGCGATAGTTATCAGCGCGCGACAGCAAAAACCCCGCCGAGATGCGTATCAGCGCCGTAAATCGCATCAACCTTGACTGCGCCAGCCGGCTGTGGACGGATTGTCGGCGGTTATTTTGAGAAAACACGGCCATTACGAGACGACAATGGCCGAAAAAATGGGCGAATGTTGTCCTCCAAAGGACGATTTTTCCTTATGATTTATGTCGGTCGTCGTCCCTGGCACTCGTGTTTGCGTCGAAGAACGTTGTGTTTGATGTCATACCATGTGTGAGGAAGTTGTTCTCTGTCACAAGACCGTCCACGCGCACATCGAGGAGGTCAAAGAATTCTTCTGGTTCCTTAAGTCCTTTGCGAGATAAGACAAGGAAGTGATGTCTCAAAATCGGTGGTAGAATCGTCCGCGCAGCTGTCCAGTTCCGCGCGTACAGTACGGCCGTACTAGGTCCGTCTCGTATCGTACTACGGCCCGTACTGGCTACGGTACGGAGTAAATCAGTCCGGCACGCCAAAGCTTCACTGACTTTTCTTTATTTGAGCCACATAACCAGAGCGAGAAACATATCTTACAGCAAAGCGGAGGGAAAACAAGAAAGTACAGACACATACAACAACTGTGACGACAACGCACGCAATGACGTCGAGGCAGAGGTAGGTGATGAGATCCATTCGCGCACTGGCCAGCTGGAGGTGCTCATTCAGCGTCGGAAACTTCGCCGCGTATTCTACGTAGGTTACGAGCGACTCCTTAGGGCTTCCCGGCAAGTTATGAAGCATGTCGGCGATTGCACGAGCTCGTTCTCGATATCTAAACTGACCTGCGTAGCTAATTGTTCGCGAGTTAGTTGAATACTGAACAACCACCTTGAATTGCCGAGAATTTCTCGAAGAGCGTTGGTAAGACGTTCTTCATCAATTTCTGACTTCGGGAAGGTCGTGCTAATGCCATTGCGAAGAGCGCATCCGGCATTGTAGCCTTGATCGCCGAAGAGAGGTATCGCAATGGTCGGCTTGCCCGCGAAGGCGGCTTCCACATGCGAGTTTTGACCCATATGCGAGATGAATGCCAGCACACGAGGGTCGCCTAAAGAACCACGAGTCATAAGATCACGCCGCTTAGTGCTTCAGCATTTCATGTCCCCGTTCCTTTCGATCTCGAAACTTTTGCGTTCCTCTCCGTTCTCAAGTGATCTATTTTGTGCGATGTTGCGGTAAAGTAACCACAGCTTAGGGAGAGAGTCGTGCATTTACAAACTGGCTACTCGACGTCGTCGTCAATCGTCTTTGAGCAGGCGGAAAATGGTGCTCAAACAGATGTACCTTGTTTTTTTAAACCATCCCGCTTAAGTTTAGTTCTCAATTGGCCCACTCTATCCGTTCGTACTTGCCGATCGATACTGCAGTTCTTACCAAGAAGGTCGGTCTGCGGAAGCCACTGAACCGGGAAGACGTTGGAATAGTTGCGGAACAGATGCGCATCTTCTTGAGCGGTATCATACTTCCAAATAAAGGTGTAGTTCTTGAAGTTGCTGAAGGCGCGTAGAACTGCTTTCCGCATTTCGAGTGTCATCTTCTCGGTCTTCACCAGGGTGCCGAAAGAGAAAAGGACAGTGCCTTTGGAAGGGACGTTGAGAATGCGCTCGAATTCCTAAAGCGTGCTGCATACATTCGTTACGCTTAAGCTCAAGATGTAGAGTTTCTTGGTTTGTAAGACTCGTACCTACACGAAAGAATTCCAACAGGTTTCATTGGTTGTGCTTACTGGAACTTTGTGACACCGAATGTCAACGGCGACTTACCACTGAAACGGGTTTGGCCGGCTTCAACGCAATGCCGCCGATGTACTTCACTTTCGAGGACTGCGGCCTCGGCATGTCCAGCAGCTCATTATTGTTCATGAACACGTAGGTCATTCTCGTGAACAGCTCCGTCAGTGGCAGAACTTCAGGGAATCGACGGTCGAAAATGGCCTGCTCCTCCTCGAAGGCATTCGAGACGCTCTTAAGACGATCGTAGTGATTGAAGAGGTTATGGTATCGTTGCGTGAAAGTCAGCTTGTCAGTTCCGACGTAACCGTCGAAGACACCTGAAGGTCCGTCGTTGTCGAAATCATACTGGAGCAGCAGTTTACCTGGCAGGTAGCTCGGAGGGGTCGGAATTCCCAGCGCTAACGCGACGTCATCGGACCATCCGAAAGCCACGTAGCCGCTTGTGACAGGAATGCCGAGTAGGTGAAAGAGACCATGCGAGCAGCCGTCCGCTATCGATGTTAGGCCGATGTCATAGTTCTCACTCTTCAGCTCCTCCAGGAAGTCGCTTCGGCTGAGAAGCTCTAGAAAAGTGATGCCGATACAACTTGAATTAAGCTGAGCCTTACCGTCACAGAAGATTTCGCGCGTCTCACGGAATTGTGCCACCCATTCATCAGCGTTCAGGGGCTCCAGAGGGTTCTTTATGTGCCCCATTTGTGGCCAAGGGCTAGGTTTCCAACTGTTGATGCGGTAGACTCGTCGGGCTTTCGTCGTGCCGTTTGACAGAGTATTCGTGTTGTAGACTTGAAGAAGCTTGTCCTGCAAACAATTACCTAACACGGTTGTTGCAGCTTCTTNTGGTTTCTAAATTCGTTCGACTCAGTGCCCTATTAGTAGCGAATAGCATAAAGTCGCGTAGTACAAAAAAACGCAGAAAATTTGAAGGCATATGGTGGGCACAACCTCGCTTCTCGGTGACACCAAATCCGAGTGAACTTCCGTGTGTCTAGCAGCTGATAAGGTTTGTTTGGCATGTCCTTTTAGTCGTGTGACGCTGACCGTATGAGCGGGCGTACCGCTCACTGTTTACGTGCTTATCACGGCTACCGCGGATGCTTGGTCGCTGTGCCAACGGAACATGTAGCCTGTAGTGTGGCTGGTGATATGCGTAGTTTGGCCGAATGCTTGAGGAGTTGGTCACATTAATCGGTGTAATGCACAGCTGAAATGTGGCTAGAATTTGGTCGACGTTGACCTGCTAGAAAATGTACGTACAAAGTAGCACCACCGAACGAGGAGACAAGCTTGTCTCTTCCTGCATCCAAAAGGCCCATGGCGATCAATGCCGTAGATCACTGCTGAGATTTACGCAGTCCTTTTCTAAATCTAGCGTTACCGCTTTTGCCGCTCATCGGAAGCGGTAGCCGCGACCAGCTTTTTGGACAAGCATTTGGCCGACGTTGGCCTGCTAGCATTCGAACAACTACCATTGAACACTCATGTTAGGGCTTCTTTTCATAGTTTTGACCCTGTTCATTTTGACCAAGTTCCCATAGCCGTTTTTTTCGAGTGTGGAACCCGTAAAGTACGAACATGGTCAAGCCTTATTATTCAAGAGCATCACGTATCCGACTCGACGAAGTTAGGTATAATCTTTCTCCCGCCGCTAAGAGAATTAGGGCAGCGTTCGACTCTCGGGAGGTCACAAGAAAGAGACCGACTTCCGTTTTTTTGGACGTGCGTTCGCAGCGGATGCGACCGAACCCGGTGATAGTTTTCCGAAACAAATTTGCCAAACCCAAACCTTTTCCGAAACGTTGGCCAGCTCTGAGCACTCTTTAGCAGCGTGCCGTGTGTGTTCAGTTTCGCTAACAACCACTATGCATTACTGCATCGCTAAAGCGGTAGGTGATTAACGTTGCCGACGTAAGAGCCATATTGTCAGTAATGCGATTTTATTTTGTCTTAGATTGCATTCTTTGGCGGTGCGTTCGCCACAGCATTACTCTATGACGTCACAAGCACGAATTCCTACACGTCTCACATACAAACGATGTACCATCAACTCGTGTATGTGCTCGAATGGGGTATTAACGGCAGAAGTCAATTTCAGCAATCTCACATCGTCTTCAAGCAGCGTTATCGCATCAGCAGCAGCCAGAAGGCAACCTCTACAAGGAAGCATCTTCTGTTGGGTTTTGACGGCACCGATTTATTACAAAACAAGGGTACATATAGCCGCTTGATTACCAGTAAACTTCGCCGTACCGCCGTGCTCCGTAATATCCAGTGCGGTACGGAGTCGCAGTACCGTACGGTACGGGTGGTACTAGCGCTAAATGTCGAGAACGGTGGAGCCGTATCGTACTCCTTAGTGACCATTACAGTGCGGAGCACGGTACGGGCCGCAATACGTCACGGTTGTCTGTCTTTACTTCTCACTTAGTTCACTTCTTTCGTGAGATACTTAAGGTGCCTGCCGTCAATCAGACTTGGCTGCCTCGTTGCGACCACGGAGAATTCTTCACAAAGACGAAGATCAACGACGATACTATCCCGTACCGAACGGTCTTTTCCCGCCTAAACGACACCTACACACAACTGTTCTGGAAGACTCGGGAGGCACTCTAATATTCCTACAAGCACATCTCCGACAACTTCGACTGGTACGTAAAAGTGAGCTAGCTGCTTACATTCTTAGGCAGTGAAGGGGTTGTAGGCAGACGACGACGCATATCTTATTATGGACAACCTGCGAGAGTTCCTCAGTCATTATAACGCTTCAGAACCGTACTTCTTCGGATACCGAATGGCGCCTTACCTGGTGAGTCATGCATCGCGAAAACCAGAATACCGAGATCAATTGCATGAGGTGTGGGAAACCCAAAGAGTCGGACGCTCGTTGGGGACGAGGATCTGGGCCACTAGTCATATAATCACAAGCACGATGTAAAATGGCCCGCTAGGCGCCGCCAAAGCAAATTTCAATTATTTTGTAACAATTTCGCGACAGTTCGTCTGGCGTCAGAACGCATGTCTCGTTGCTCAGTATTTCGGGCTATAGGGTTATCTTTTCGAGCTGCACGTGCATGGTCGGACACGTTTCCTCTTTCTGGGGATATAGAGCATGCGATATTCCCACATTTTTTACTCGTGACGATCACGGGGATAGTCGCCTAGGGTCTGGGTCGTGGGAACAGGAATAAAACTTATGCATGCATTTCCACGGAATTTCTGAGGCGGCCTTAGACTATCACTCGCAGTTTAGCTTCAAGAGACAAGTTTGTTCAGAAGCGAGGCTATAACTCCGGTGGCACATACGTTCTCAGCAATGCTGCCATGCGCATATTTGCAGAGAACCTGTACAACGACAGCAAGCTATGCCCGTGCGCGGACTTTGAAGACATGGGAATAGCTTTGTAAGCGTTTCGCGTTCTGCCGCTCTACTACGAGGCTAGCAATAACCAATTTACTGCATTCTAGGTGTTTCGAGAACAAGCGCATATTCCCGTCCGACACCCGCGACAGTGACGGCCGACAGCGCTTCCTGGCTTACAGGCTTGAGCAACACAGAAGAGGTGATAAAATAGTGTCCGGATGGTCGATGGACCCAGTCAAGGAGGTATCTTGCACCCAAAACCGTAGGAAACCAGCTGATTTCAGGGCGTGGACGGGATAAGCAGCCAGTTGATCAACCTCCACCACGTTACTCCCGATCAGATGAGGTTGGCCGACTTCTTTCTCTATCGTGTTCGGAGGACAGGCACGGACAATGAAGGCGCCATTAAATCAAAATCTCTTGATATCGTTTAGTGTTAGTGGCTATCCGAACCTTGTCACGTAACATTGCCGATTTTATTCGGTCTACCTTTGACTAGAAATTAAAACAATCATAACATGAAGACGTTGTGCAGTACATGACATTAAAAGACGTTATGTAAGAACAATAAAAAAGGAAAAAAGCCTACGACACCCCAGAACCCAGGACGTCTCCGATCCAAGTACTAATGGAGCCCAGCGCTGCTTGACTTGCCAGATCGGACGGGATGGCGTACGCTCAGCGCGGTATGGTCGCAGGCGACGGTCTCTGCAAGAAACGATCTCACTTTATGGTGGGCCGCTGGGATCTCTGATCAATGACGCACGAAAATTGGGCGAGAACCGGGCAGCTTAGGAGGGATGCGACTCGTAGAAGAGACAGCAAAGAAGGAGCGCGGCAGCAGGCCGACAATGGTGCGCGTATATTTAGAGGGGAAGAAGCGGAGGCCAGAGCGCAAGCATTTTTTAACGTCTGATCACTCACGAAACTCGCATACTGGACATAGTTCACCAGCACTTTTGACGCCGCCGCCAATGTTTCTTCGGATTAAATACCCATATTAGAGGTACTTAACAGCTCCAGCTCGGGCTTCGGCCTGTGGCGGAAAGAAATTTTGGAACGCACTGCCTCCGAGACGGTGCAATAGTAATGGAACAAGAGCTTGCGCCTCAAACGCGTTTTGAAGTTCGCCACGTAGTTTGACCTGCAACCTGCAATCGACCTGAAAAGGATCGTAAAAGCGTCAGCATTAGCAAAATGTTCTCTTTGTTACCTCTCTTACGCTGGCGGATGACGCTCGGGTAACATGCATCCAATATCCCCACTAAAATCCAAAGTCTACAGCCAATGCCGCCAAAATTAAAGTTCGCGGTTAATCGTCGGCGTCGAATAATCATTCGCTGCTCTGTGGCTTACGTTCTCGCTCTCGGGAAAGCCACGTACGCGGAGTGGGAAAGCACGTCATGATGTGACGTAACTGTTCTGTCCCTTGAGTCCTAGACATGTGGTCGATAACTTTAAGTTTCCACTTCCGTTACCTAAACCCAAAAAGGTTACCAGGGCTTGACGCTTCGAACAAGATACCAGGACTTGCATGCAATACCGCTACAGTATGCGGCCGTTAGTAGTCGTTCATTTTAGATTTCGCTTGCCGTGCTCACAGTGTCGTTTCCAAGAGCGCAGTCCGTAAAATGCGGCTGCACATGGGCGCAAACGCTATCAGGCATATCGATTGGTGGCATCCGAAGTTCTTCTAAACTGCGACTTCCAGGTTTCAGCTGAGTTCATAGTGCTCACATGAACTTGGCTTAGCAGGCGGACGGATTTTAAAAAAAGCAGGAAAAATCAGGCGGTTTTTTTACACGGTACTACCGTGCAACAACGATTTATTGTGCTCTCGCTGGGGCCAGCGAAAATGTTCTTTGGTGGAGTCTAGCGGTGAGTCATTTTAACCCCGTGAACTTGTTGACATTGTCACCTTCGTAGAACCTTTCTCCATCCTCGGCTAGGGCTGGTCAGGTCGTTCCCTGTGATGCAATTTCTCCGCGGTCCCTTTTAGGTCTTCAAATCCTTCTTTTCGCCTTTATAGCCATGGCAACAGGCACTGTGCGCGTATTAGGATCAGCCACGGCCGCGGATTAGAGCATCTCTGAGACGCTTAAAATATCTCTTGCATTCGTGTCATTAGCTAGTTGCCCATGTTAAACCTAGCGGCGCTGGACAGCTGGATAGCTCGTTGTCACCGGCTGCGATGCAGTGCTTGGTTTGCGGCGATATCAACGCGTCGAGACATTTCGGTAGCATATGTTGCTGGTACGCATTTTGAATGCGGAAAGCATAACTAGTACTTAGATCCTAGACGAACTTTTTGCATGCTTAGACTTCAATATTTAGGGCGTGCAAGGGCTTTTTCCATCGCAGCCGGCGAAACAGAGAGCATTTCGCATGCGCGAAAAGCGGAAAGTGCGAAATAACAAAGGGTAAAACGCTTTTTTAAGCTTTCCGCACTGCCGGTCACATTCGTACGGTTTAATCTTTCTTTGCAGAATCGCGTAACAGCTGCCGTGCGTGCCGGTATCGCAAGTGCGTTGACGCCGGCCTGAATCCGAAACGTAAGTGATAAGTGCAGCAAGGTGTGCCTGACAACGTACAGTGCAAGGTTGTCTTGAACCAGGGATGTCTCCGATTCCGGGTTCCGACGGGTGTTCCGTTCCGATTCCGATTAAAAAGGCTAGTTCCATGTTCAGAACACTCTAATGACCATCCCGAAACACCCTTGTTTCGAACGCTAAGTGACCTTAATGCTTGCCGGAACTTTTGTATTTGCATGCTGCAGTGCTGAGAGACGGCAACTCGAAGCGACGGGTACGAGTTGGCGACGCTGGCATTCCACTGCCCGACAGTGAAAGTGTCGCGGGCTCGTGTAGTGTGGCCTCAAGTCCGTCATCGCTGTCTGTGCGGCCTGGTGTGGAGTACCGAACAACACCCACTGACCGAATCATTCAAAGCCCGTCAACGAAGGTTAAATCGCGGTTGAAGCCGTTACGGGACATGGCGCTTTAGAACGATTTGGACGATCTGCCGCTCGGGGTCAAGAATTTGCTGCATTCCTACGACCGTTTTGACCTAGACTTTCTTCCGCAGTACTTCGTGTCGATCGAAAAGTAGTCGATTTTGGTAAATTCCTTCGTCACGAATGAGGAATTCAGACTATGCGACAACTACAGCGACGATTCCAATGCAGACAGGATTTTCAATATCGATATTCCGGCGTCCACTGCCTTTCATCGGCCCGGAGCGCTATGCCGAAGGAGCCCAGTAAGTCTTGCGAGTGCTAGTGCTTCGGTGTATGACGTAGGGATAATGTACCAACGTTCCTTCAGCTGGACTGGGCACCTGTGAGAACCGCGACAATGACTAGCGTGCGACGAAGCTATCTCAGAACGATCCTGCACACCATCGACTGGGCGAGTTTCGTTCCGGAACTCGCTTCTCTGGAGACTAGCGACAAGGTAGGGCCTGGTTTAAGCTGCATTGGTAAATGTGACTTTTTGCCGTCATGAAATTTAACGGTAATTTTTTTATTTTTACTGGGAAATCGTTCGATTATACGGCTTTGAAAAAACCGGGTCCTTCTTTTTTCGGAATAAAACAGGAAAGCAGAAATGTAACCGTCCTACACTGTTCCCTGACCTAGGAACTACTGCTTGCTTCGCGCATCGTCCCTTGTGCTTGGCTCATGCGCTGTCACCGCTCGGCGGTCTACAAAACGAACGGAGTGGCAATATGTGGCGGAGATTACCATCCGTCGAGTACGTCTGAGCGAGTGAATCACGAGTACGCCGTGTTCCGCGCTAGAGGACTGCTTATGCATACTTCAGGATGAGCCCAGTCTGGCCCATTGTCGACAGCGCTATGGCAGAACTCGTCGACCCGATCTCGAGCCTCGACATCAGTGACGCGGAATATGCTAGTCTTAAGCTATTATGCCTCAGCGTGGAAGGTGCGTGTCACAGAGCCCCGCTAAGCCCAAAGAATGCTTTAGTTCCGGGAATGAGTCGAGGAGGAGCGGACATCATCAGGAAGATGAGGAATAAGTACCTCGGCTTGCTCTCAAGCGCTATCCAAAAATCCGTCGGAAAAGCGGATTTTAGCCTTGCAGTTGCCAGGGTTAATCAACTGCTATTGCTCCTTCCGGCAGCAGAGGTATTTGAGACTCATGAGGCCGACTTATAATCCTTTTTAGCGTGTTTCGCAAGTGAGCCGTTCGACCTTGTCGCTGCTTTCCATGTTCAATTACGCAGGACTGCAGGGTCAGCTTACGTGGGAGTTGAATGTGAAGCAAAGTGGCGGATGACCTATGCACCTGAAGCTACCCTCTTATCAAAATGCAGGTGTCAGTTCGTGCGTCACAACATTTTTAAGCCTTGACCATAAGAGCGACGTCGAAGTTTCGAAGCCTAAGTTTCGCAGACGGATATCTTAAGCGCTATCGCATGCTCTTGACCACAAGTCTTCGAAAGTTGTTTTGTTCGATAAACTAAGTTGAAACTTTAACCATAGGGATCTGTGGAACTCTCACGCGGGAAGCGCCCACATGCATTATCTCCACATTTCCACATTGATTGTTGATATTACACATACAAACAGCCTTGGCGCGAATGACAGTTAGGCACGCTTAACCGTAAGATGTGCCAAAACGATGGTTGTATTGTGCGAATCAGGCGGTTTATTCAGACTAAGTTTATACATTGCAACATAGGGTACAGGAGAATGTTGCGTATTCGCAGCCAAGATACAGTGATCACGTTGGAAACACTACGTTCTGCATCATGCGCCGGCGTGTAGTGCATCAGAAGGTGAATGGCGGCGAGTCAAGCGCACCTTGTACGGGTTGAGACGTACGGCGAATCCGGGGATCTTCTTCGACGAAGGCGGATTCAACGGATCTACCGGGCGAACCTGTCAAAAAATCGATTAGAAAGTTCGTTTAAAAAAATTCGTGCACGTAGTACGACTTTCAGCGTGGACTCTGATGACAGATTCTCCCTCAACCCTAGTCCCAACCCAAGTTTCGCCTCGTCAGGTCCCTACATCTAGTTACGTTCCATGACGTGATTGACCTTTCAAACTGGCTCCTAGGTCTCATATTTCCCTTTCAATGTGCTTAAGGTGTCCCTTCTGCGGTTTCATGGCATCCTGCACTCAGGTCTCAAGCTGCTTGCCCCGTACCTTGAACTGATGGAAGATGTTCGCGACGAGCAGGAAGAGTTCCATGCGTGCGAGGCTCTCGCCAGGGCAGATCCTCTTGCCGACCGAGAACGGCACCAGCTCCTCCACCTTTAGGAGCTGCCCGTTCGCGTCGAGGAAACGCTCGGGCTTGAAGCGGTCCGGCTCTGGGAAGGTCTTCTCGTCGGAGAGCACACACGAGATCTGCGGAACGACCATAGTGCCCTTCGGCAGGTGGTAGCCGTTCAAGTCGACGTCGCGCATGACGCGATGGTAGAGGTTGTCCGGGAGCAGGTTGCACAGTCGTTGGATCTCCTGGAAAGCACATATGTGAGGATGAACCTAGTCTTTTTGGCCTTCTCTTTCGGATTCTCCCTTTCCCGTAAATCTGACTAAGTGCAGATAGAAAGCGCTGGAATCGCACGGAGCGTGCTAAAACGGCATATTCCACGGCCTGCTTCTTTCGAAAATACAAGAAACACTCGAAAAACGCAAGAAAAATCGCTAACAGATTGGGTAGGAATGGCGCTTTCCGAGCAAAACGGAAGCGGAACAGGACGTTAATCGGCACGGCTGCCGATGTCTACTTTCTACGACAGCTCTCTGCTTACATTCACGACCGCATGCGTGTACGGCAACTGCGACTTGTGCGCCAATTTGACGTGCTCGTCGCTTGCTACCACGCGGTCCAGCTCTGCCTGCATGCGGCTCTGAGCGTCCACGTCCAGGAGTAGGTACAGAATCGCAAACTGCATGGTGGTGCTCGTGGTCTCCTGTCCGGCCCCCCAAAGGTCCTGACAGAAATGACGAAGTTGGTCTTCCCTAAAACGTTACCTTGTGAATTTAATGGCTACTACAAGGCTTTAATCCTTTGCTTTTTCGCTTGTTTTGCAACTACCTGAAGAGAATCGGATCGCTCTCGGCGGCCTGAGCTTTTTGCTTCAAGTACGTGGCGACGAACGGAAGCGTCCCGTCGGTTTCGCTAAGTTTGCCCGATTTGAAGTCCTTTGACAGCTGCTCGATTTGGGCATCGAGGAATTTGCTCAGCTCTCTCTTACAACCAGCGATTTCTTGAAACGCGGTCTGCAATGCAGGTCATGGGGCTTTCTTGAGAGTCAACGGCATTCGAATTTGCTCAATGCTCAGCAAGAGACATACCGAAAACGGTGGCACGTGCCTCAATGAGGGGCACATCATGACGACGCCGACGGCAGGTTTTTCTGTGGACCGAGTCATCTGGTCCAGGAACTGCTTCACCGGCTTGAACTCTGCCTCACGACCCTGAAGCATTAGTGTTGAGACTATATTTTGTTGTCTATGCCAGGATAGAGTCATGCGCGAAACGGGAACCTCCTGGAGGAATCATTACGGGTAGAAACTAGGAAACCTGTATGAACTACAATACTTGGGAGTCGTGGTCCGTCACCAATTTCCTTCCCGAGGAGCACCTCGTGGAGGATTCCCGTTTTCCGGGACACGACATGGGGAAACGCTTCAAATGCTCCACAGAGAACCTCGAATGGACACGACACCATGGAGTATCAATTTTAAGGTACATACGCGGTACGGGAGGAAACAAGTACCCATCCTACATCAGCCTAATTCTAAGAACTAGTATGATTCGGCTTGCTAACCTCCGAGAAGCGATAGCCGAAGAGCATCTGGTTGATGATGGAGCCGACCGCAACATCGGTATAGTTGGTGATGCGGTGCTCGACGACGCCCTCAGCAAGGTTCTTCCGGAGACTGTTGAGCACATAATCCACTTCAGCCAGGACCTGAACCCATATTTTTATGAAAGCCATAGGTTTTACTCGTACTTTGCCCTCCATTTCCGGCCGACCCATGCCGAATTCGCGCAGCGCTTGAAGTGCAAATCGACGGTTCGTGCGCCACTCTTCGCCTTCGGTCAGTATGACGCCACCGATGCTGCCGTCTAAAGGCAAAGCAATAGAAACTCACACACGAACATCGCTACTGAACAGAGGCCACACTCAGCGTCCTCCAGTCGTTTGCCCACATAAGGATCGACTAGAATGCTTACCTTGGAGCAAGGTCATCGCATCGTTCCACAGGTATCGGCCGGCGTACGTATCTCCGTCTTTGACGAATGTTTCCTGGATCAGCTTGAAGTCGGTTACCGCCACAACGGGTTTCTCGCCGACCCAGTACGTATAGACGGGGCCGTACTTTTTGCGCCACTGGTTGAATGCTTCATAGGGAGACGTGGAAGCCTGACGAGCGACGCTCAGGAGGTTGCCGACAAGCGGGAGCGGCGTCGGACCTGAAATAAAAATTCATGAAGCAAAAAATGGAAACTCTAAGCTTACGCAAATAAAAAAATCTATTATAAAGCAGTACCTGGCGGCAAACCGCGTCGCTTCCAATAATAATTGTAGAAAAGCATAGCTGTCGCTAGGGTGATAAGCACCAGTATAATCATAGCTCAAGCGAATGAAAGTGTCATGATCCAATTGCCTCAGACGACGGTAATTGGTGTCGTCCATGGCGAGCCTTTTAAACACTCTCCTGCAAATTATGCTTTGTTACTGCGCTACCAGACTACGAACCGCGAAGATCGTTTAGGTGAGACGGCTGAGAGAGCGTGCATCCTTCCATCGATCACGCATCAGGTAGTACCGAACCACCGGTGCCAAACTACGGCGGATGTGATGTGTTCTTTCATTCCCAATGCGATTCTTCTTTGGTAATCAACCAACGGAACTTTTTCAACGGACCTGCGAATGTGCTGGCATTGCTCAGCAAACAGCAAACCCGGAGAGGGCTTCTCCGATAGCTTAATACGAGCGACGTTCCGTAACATATTTCAAACGATAACGAGGGTGCAGCTTCTATGAAAGTCACGCAACATGCGTGCCTGGGACATGATATCCTTCAAGCGCGCATGCATGCGTTCGTGCGTACCAAGCGGTATCATACACGCAAGGCTTTTGCCCATGCCCACGGCATGCCTTGCGCGTACAGCTCACGTCATGCGAGGACTGCGCACGTAGCTATATGCGATGCGTTGGGTACAGCGTTCCAGTAAGCCTATGACTCTCTTTGGTCCCGTTTCGTCCCGACCCGTGACTGTACTGTACTGGTTCCGGTGGCGCTAACTTTAGTCTAAAAATGTTGAGTTTTCGGAAAACTACACACGGTTTACAGCACTGTACGTATGGCCCGAGTGATTGACAGAAGGCATAATTTTCGGACGAACTTTTCAAGTTTACGACCCGTCCTTAGTGATCCGCTTGCTCACATGGCTGCAGCCGTCAGTGTCGCACCGAAGTTGATAGGCACTTTTATAGGTTTAAATGTAGAGTCGCGTTTATTCATTGGTGACTTAACGCGAGATAATGCTCTGAGGTATCCAAGTAGCCGTAGAGATTCGATCTCCTGTCCAAGATCATGCCGAGAGCGTTGCGAATGTGCTCGAATAGCGGCCGCTTCTGTGAATCCATGTGCCAACACTGCGTCATGATCTCGTAGCTGAAATGCGTCAATCGATTCGGTATACGTTATACGTGAATCGTAGATTTCGGCCGGGCAGCGCTCCGGCTTTTCCAGCCGTTGATCGGCCTCCAGGTAAGACAGCATCTGGTTGGGATCGACACGAGAGTAGGGTACGCCTCCCATCGAGAAAATCTCGTACAGAAGAACCCCAAAATTCCAGCTAAAGCCAACAATTATTGAGGTCGTCAGATGAAGACGTACACGTACACATCGGAGCGAACAGAAAATTCAGCGGATCGAAGAGCCTCGGGCGCGGTCCATTTGATCGGAATTTTTTCCCCCGCTTCTTCGGGCTTCTGACCAGCTCGGATGCACAGTCCGAAGTCTGATAACTGTGAAGAATTCAATCAACACTACGTCTTGAAAATGATTTTCGTTACCTTAGCGACAAGCCGCTCTGTTAACAAAATGTTCCTTGCAGCCAGGTCTCGATGGACGAAGTTTTGTGACGCCAAGTACGCCTGAAACATACGGCGGCAAAGAAACAAGCAGTGTTTTAATGATCATACCATCCCGTCGCAGATTTGCCACGCGGCCGAAATCATTCGCTTCTCGGTCAGGCAGATCGATGTGTCAGACATCTTACAGCTATCTTCTGCCTAAACGAACTACTGGCTTAGCTGTTCAATATAGTCTTCGCACCAACGAAGACGTGCATTCTCGGTGACGCCTTAGCGCTGAAAGAAGGTCGCCACCTGCGCAAAGCTCCACTACGAGGATGAGGTCGTTGGGATTCGAAACGCATCCGACCAGATTAACGATGTGCTCGTGGTATCCCAGCTGCTTCATCGTCTCGATTTCACGCATAATTATTTTCCTGAAACACACTCGCACGGTCGCGCTTAGTAGGATTCCATGCGGTACGGCACTAATACGCTTCGGGCCGGGCCATGCTAAATATCGAGAACATCGGAGCCGGATAGTACTCAGTACTGGCCGACCCAATCCATAGCCTAAGCCGTACTGTCCAGACTCATCCGTACCGTTCTGCGTACCATCAGTATGCTACGGTGCAGCCGTACCGCCTGTACAGTTGCCAACCCTCATGTAACCCACACGAATTTGCCTATCTCGCGTCATCACCTAGTTCGGTTCACCAATTTCACTGACTTTTGCCGTTCGCCTAAACAGTGCTGCACGAGCTGACGCTTGCTTACCTCGCGTCCTCGCTGATGTGTCGATGCAGCATCTTCACGGCCACTTCGCTAGCCAGACTCTCGGTCATCTCTAGCGCAAATGCGACGCTGGAAGCGACCTCCACGAGGCGCGTGCTGGGCACTTTGCCCTTGAACACGGTACCGAAGGAGCCTTCGCCTAGCATGACGCCGCTGATCTCGAGTTCGGTCCGCTTGAGCTCCCACTTGTCAACGCGGCTTTCATTTTCAGCAAGATAAGCCGCCGACTTTGTTGCAGTTTCTTTGCGGCGATGTGACATGTTCGATACCCACCTGTGCACAACCGTTTGTAAGATAGGGCATACCTCTGCCGTATTCTGCGTTTGTAGTAGATAAAGAATGCGATGCCCACGAGGAAAAGCACGGCCACAGTGCAACCGCAAGCAATCGCGGCCACGGCGCCTTCAAGAAGCAGTTATGAACTTTTGCTACTGAAGTGGAAAACCAACTTTACCGTGGGTTAAAGGCGGTGACGGTGGCGTTGAGGCCGTGGTGGTGGACGCTCTCGAAAAGGACCCTAAAACGACTTATAACAGTGAAAGCAGTCTTGTCTACCTCGAACGCTATGCAGTTCATAAGTGCCGGTCTGATAGTTAATAACGTGGCAGTATTGCCGAGTAAATGAGGTGCCCAGAAGCCAGCCAGGTGCGCCCTTCCGTGTTAGAAGCGCAAGGTAGCATCGTTCACCCATCTAATTTTTACGTGGAGAAACGCACGAGTTTGCTTACCTTTTCAGTGTAGTTGGCACTTCCCATGTAATAGCTTGTGCCGCTAAGCTGCAGCGTTATGCCAGGAAGGGAAGCGACCCGAGCGCAATCGATGGCATATCTAAACAAGCCAATATAAGCCTGCCAGTAGTCTCAAATACCATTTACTGAGCCAAGGCTCATTTGAGACAAGCTAGTTGGGTCAGTAGGTTCCCTTAAGTGCATCCTTCTTCAATGCACATTCTTCAGTACCGTAAAAAAAACTGCTCAACAAGAATACTTCAACATGACTGAGCATAAGCCAGTACGCTCGAACGGTCACGCACGGTTCACGTGCTTCGGTGCTAACCGCCTTCTCAGAGATCTCCCGAGCCGCGGGTGGCTTTGTTTTGTGACGGGATCACTGAACTAAGCCGGGTCGGATACATATTAAGCCTGCTGAAACACACTACTAATCCGCTAGAGTAATAAATCGCTTTAAATTGTGAACCTGTGTGCGCTTTTGAGTGCTTATGGGCGCCGGCCCGGTGCCTGTCCATCTGAAAGGCCTATTGACTCTTGTCCATCTGTATCGGTCAAAACAAAAATAGGATTGCATTGAATGAGGCCTCGGGTTGGCTCAAACGAGCTTTGACTAAAAATAGCCAGGACTAAAGTAAGCGCTGGCTCAAACGAATTTGACATGTAGGGTGACGCAAGAAATTTCATGTTCACGATCAGCCGTACTGCCTTTCAGTAGCGTTGTCGTATACAGCGCCGATGGCGCTAGCTATCTTCTCCATGTGCCACCGAGGAATTGTTGTATATCTAGTCTCGAGTATCAAAGCTGCATCGACTGCATATTCTTCTAGGATTTCACTGCCGAGTGTAATCCTAAATTGGACCGTCTGTTTGCACAATGGCTGACTGACAAGTGGAGGGACCAGGTGAAAAGTTCCAGGAAAATAGCATAGAAAGCCTTGTGTTTAGATCGCTTGGACGCTGTAATGTCAGTCAGCTGACCTATTAATCGGAAAGAGTATGCCAGCATCCGAAACGGTGCCCACGACATTGCCGTCCTCCTCGCAGTACATTGAGTCGATACCGCCGAACGTCATGCTTCCAGCTGTATTGTCACTCTTAAACGTTGGCCGTCTGCAATTGCGACCTAGGTAATTAAACTTAGCACGCTCGAACCTACCGGCCATAGAATAGAGCGACTTGGGTTTTGTGGAACATTTTGGCGACTGAAGACACGACACTGCTGGGTAACAGGCCAGCCAGGCCAGCAGCGCTCCAGTCCGGCGTGATTATTCCTTTTGTTTTGTTTATAAGAAGCATATCGTGGGACTCTATCGAGACATTTCCGACCTACAGCAATTATGAGGCATGGTCTTTGGGAAATACGTACCGCCACCATATCTTTGAGCTCATTTGAGTCCGTTTGCATTCCGTCACAATCACCCTGAAGTGCAAGACTGTTCTACACACAAAGTGAGATGTCATACAAATGCTGGCGGAAACGGGTGCTGTGACCAGTACGTTGTGCGCTGGTAAGAGCCAGTATCCGACGACTGTGACTCGCGAAGATTTACCCTCGCAGGGATAGGTGTGATGGACGCGCTAACCTTGGGTCATATAGGCTACTGAGCGGCGGTGCACTGAACCTACAAGTCCTATCGGATTGAACGAAATGTTTGCAAAGAACCGCAGTGTTGGCGTGCTGCGCTTCCAACGTCAGGTTGAAGTAGCGAACTAGAATCTGCTCGGGTCTGTCAACGTCTCTAAGAGCTACAGAAGTCGCCGCATCGCTATTAGTTAGCGTGGAAGGCGTCAACAGCGCTACTGTCCTATCTGCTGTATACCCAAAAAAGCGTTACCTGGCGTGCCAATTCCGATCTGCACTTGGTACGTCTCATCCGCTGTACCAAAGCGGTACATGGGAATGGTTAGCGGTGGTCGTTGCCCCGTCAATCCAGTTGCAAAGAACAAAATGGCAAACAAGAATTCAGATGAGAGGATCCCGGTTGTGTGCGCGAGGTTCGACATGCCCCATAAGTGACAATCCAAACCGATCAGACCCAGGCACATATTGAGGAACTGACACGCGTTATGTCGCCTGTGATGTACGTCCGTGGTCCTTATCAGTTCCTGACTAACCGGCGAGACCGACACGAGGATGGAGGTGTTAGCGGATTAGCTCACTCAGAAATGCACCCCTTGTCCTGTATGCTAAGAAGAATTCAACAGGTTCACGTGACAGTTGTAGTATTTGCCGACAATCGCGAATTTAATTCGCGACGCACAGTCGTAAAGAATATCAGTGCATGCACTGCACGCATGCGTGACATGATTTCCCAATTTACCTGCATCCGGTGTCATGCGGTACCGATTGGTACGGATGACTACATGCATTCATATGTGCAGGCTACATTCGGCTTTTCTGTCTTGGCACAGTCGTGGTGCATAAGCAAAACGCGTACTCGTTCCTCATGAAACGCATAGTACACACAATTGCGCGCATGTCGATACATGCTCATGCGCTAGCATACGATTCCGCTTAGTATACGTATTGCATGGAGGGAGCCACAGAGCCGTGTCTTTGAACTTGTTTGCCGTGTTGCTCTTTCTATTTGGGCGGATAAGATGCTACATCTTCGCTGGTTGTCTTTAAGCTCATGTCACGTTTATTTGTTAGTGAGCTAACGTTAGATAATGCTCCGAGGTATCCAAATAGCCGTAGAGATTCGATCTTCTGTCCAAGATCATGCCGAGGGCGTTGCGAATGTGCTCGAATAGTGGCCGCTTCTTCGGATCCATGTGCCAACACTGCGTCATAATTTCATAGCTGAAATACAAAAGACGATTAGGCAACCCTTAACCGGGACTGTACATTTCCGTCGGACAGCGCTCCGGTATTTCCAGTCGTTGTTCAGACTCCAAATGAGAGAGTAACTGGTTGGGATCAACCTGAGAGTAGGGTACGCCTCCCATAGAGAATATCTCGTACAGGAGAACGCCGAAGTTCCAGCTGAAGCCAAGCGTTATTTAGGAGAATGTAAGACGGATACGCACACGTCAGATCGAACAGAAAATTCGGCGGAACGAAGCGCTTCCGGTGCGGTCCACTTGATCGGAATTTTTTCTCCCGCTTGTTCAGGCTTCTGCTGAGCTCGGATGCACAGTCCAAAATCGGATATCTGAGAAGGGTAAACTCACGTTACCCTGGTCGCAGGATTTTCGTTACCTTAGCGACAAGTCGTTCGGTTAACAAAATGTTCCTTGCAGCAAGGTCTCGGTGGACAAAGGTTTGTGACGCTAGGTATGCCTGAAAAATGTGCTGACAAAACAATGTGCAGCTTTGAAGTGGTCATACCATCCCGTCGCAGACCTGCCACGCGACCGAAATCATTCTTTTCTCAGTCAGGCACATCGATGCGTCAGCTACTTTGCAGCAATCTTTGACCTAAATGCCAGCCCCTGGGTTGTATACATGCCAGGCGGGCTTCACACCAACGATGACGTGCATTCTCGATGACGTCTTAGCGCGGACAGAAGATCGCCACCTGCGCAGAGCTCCATGACGAGGATGGGGTCGTTGGGATTCGAAACGCATCCGACCAGATTAACGATGTGCTCGTGGTATCCCAGCTGCTTCATCGTCTCGATTTCTCGCAGTATAATTTTCCTAAAACGTTGTGGCTTGGAAGGAGTCAGTAATTTTCAATAATGTAATATAATGTAAGACTCTTCTGTCTCTAATGCGTTTGCTTACCTCGCGTCCTCACTAATGTGTCGGTGCAGCATTTTCACTGCGACTTCGCTGGCCAGATTCTCGGTCATCTCTAGCGCAAATGCGACGCTAGACGCGATCTCCACCAAGCGAGTGCTGGGCACTTTGCCCTTAAACACCGTGCCGAAAGAGCCCTCGCCGAGCATCACACCGCTAATCTCGAGTTCCGTTCGCTTGAGCTCCCACTTGTCAACGCAGTTTTCTGTTTCGGCTTCCACCGACTTTGCGGTAGTTTCTTTGCGGCGATACGACATGTTCGACACCCACCTGCGCACTAGCGTTTACCTAGCGTAGCAAGCTAGGGGCCTACCGTTGGCGTATTCTGCGCTTGTAGTAGACGAAGAACGCTATGCCAATGAGAAGAAGCACGGCCACGGTGCAACCACAAGCAATAGCCGCCACGGCGCCTACAAAAAAGAGTGGTTTTCAGTGGAAATGTGTAAAAACGCATTTTACCGTGGCTTAAAGTCGGCAAATGTGGTGTTGCGGCCGTGGTGGTGCGGGCTCGATCAATGGACCCTAAAACAACTCATGGTGTCAGTAAACGATCAGACCCACCTCGAGGCATGTGCAGTTCGTAAGTGCCGGTCTGATAGTTAATAACGTGACAGTACTGCTGGGTAAACGAAGTGCCCAGAAGCCATCCAGGTTCGGTCTCCCATGCGAGAAGTGCCAGATAGCACCGTTCATCCACCTAATTTTACGTATCCATGCATGCAATATTTTCTTGCCTTTTCTGTGTAGATGGCGCTGCCCATGTAATAGCTTTTGCCGCTAAGCTGCAGCGTTATGTCAGGCAGAGAAGAGATCCGCGAGCACTCAATGCTGTATCTGAACGGGAAATTATAAGCCGGCTATTGCGTCGGAGGATCTTTGCTGTTAGAGGTAGGGAAACTACGATCACCCAAAACAGTGATATGCAATTTTCAGGTTACTCAAGGAAACGGCGGTTTGCTGGGTGGGTGGGTGGAAGTAAGGGAATGTTTCCCCTACCTCTAACAGCAAAGATCCGCGTCGGATTCGACGCCGCAGGAAAGTTTATGGTTGACGAAAAGCGTACTTGCCTTTCGGTAACGTTGTCGTATACAGCTCCGGTAGCATTCACAAGTTGCTCCAAGTGCCGCAAAGGAATTGTCGTGTACTTTGTCTCGAGTATGAGCACTGCGGTGACAGCAGCGCTTTCAACCACCTCATTTCCAAGTGTAATTCTAAACAGGGCCATGCTCTTAAACAGTAGCAGATCTGAACGAATGGGCAGGACAAAATAAGAGCCTTAGTAGAGACATTCGTGATGCGACGCAAGGATAGCTCGAACCATCAGTGCAACTGACCTTGTAATTTGAAATAGTATTCCGTCATCCGAAATTGCGCCAACGACATTGCCATTCTCCGCGCAGTATGACGTGTCAACACCGCCGAACGTCATGGTTCCGGCAAAATTGGCTCCCTTAACCGCTGGCTGTCTGGAATTGCGACTTGCGTATACAAAAGCGTCCGCGGTCGAACTCACTTGCCGTAGAACAGGGCGACTTGGTTTTTCTGGAACAGCTTGGCGAGTGAAGACAAGGGACCGAACGGCAACAGGCCAGCGACGCCAGCAGCGCTCCAGTACGGCGTGATTATGCCTTTCGTTTTATTGATCAGTATCACGTTGTGAGGCTCTACCGAGGCATTTCCGACCTACATCGATTATGAAGTGCGGACTATGGTAATTACGTACCATCACTATTTCTTTGAGCGCGTAAGACTCCGTTTCCATTTTGGTACAATCGCCCTGAAGTACGCGGACTATTTCAAACAAACGTATAAAATGCCATACGAAATTTGGCGGAAAAGGGCGATTCGAAGAGTAGGACGGGCTGAGTTTGAAGCCAACAAACGACGTACTCGACTCGCTAAATACTAGCTTAGCAGTGCTGCGATGAATCCGTGACGGTTCTTGCTGAGGGGATGAGAATCAATAAATACCGCCTGTTGCCCCATCGACAATTAGATTCGTCGACCAATTCACACAACAAAACTGAGAAATTTTGACATCACATTAGACATGCAGTTTGGTCCAGCGCGAAGGGGTGACACCTTGAACCGCAACTGCACGAATGATCACCTTGGATCGTAAAGGCTGCTGCGTGGAGGTACACTGAACCTGCAAGACTTATCCGCTTGGACGAAATATTTGTGAAGGACCGCAGTGTAGTCATGCTGCGCGTCCAACGTCAGATTGAAGTAGCGAACTAGAAAGAATCAGCTCACGTTCTTCAATTCTCCGAGGTTGACTAATGTCACTAAGAGCGAATGCCGTCGCGACACTGCATAGTCTAATTTAGACGTCGGTGACACCACAGCAAACGAAGTGTTACCTGGCGTGCCAATTCCGATGCTCACTTGATACGTCTCATCAGCTGTACCGAAGCGGTAGATTGGGATGGTTAGCGGTGGTCGCTGTCCCATTTGTGCGGTAGCAAGGGGCAAGACGACAAGCATGAATCCGAACGACACAACGACGGTAACGGGCGTCCGTTTAAACATTGGCAGTGACAGTCCAAACCAATCGGCCAACAACATCATCGAATGACGAATGACACGTTTGAGTCGCTTGATGTGCACGAACTGTTGTCCTTATCAGTCGTGACTAACAGGTGGGGCCGACACTAGGACGGAGGTGTTAGCGGATTAGCGTCGAAAATACACTCCTCATCCCGCATGCTGTGAAGTATGGGTCCGCTCGATTCACACCCACAGTGCAGTGTTTGACGACGTTCTCCTCAGATGTCGCCATCGGGAGCTAGTGGTCATACCGGTAGGCAAGTGATTTGCTTGCTTCCTGCACATTTTTTCTCACTTCTTGACCTGTACGTGGGACACACTAATCGTCAACTGCGTTCACTACAATCCAACCGCCATAGTGGTTCTAAAGCTCAGCAGAAAACTGCGTCGCTAAAACGGAATATTCTCCGGTTAGAGCTCGACGTCCGCGCATTAACTGGTAAAATGTAGAACTTATTAATTTCCTTCATACCACATCTTCTTTGCGATATCTTCGCGTATTTTCGGGTAAAAATAGCTGGCATCATTCCGCTTTGCCCAGAGTCCTCCTAACCNAGAACGGTACGGTACGGCAGTACGGGCCGTAATACGGTACAGTACGGCTCCAGTAAGGCCCATAATTTTTTTTAATAAAAATAGAAAATCGCAGCCAGTCCGGTATTGCCAGTCTGGCCTCAATGTGTGCCTTATACGTTACTCCGTACCGATCGCACGGCAGTACGGTACGGTACGGCCGTACGACCTATACGGTTGCCGAGCTTTAACGTGAATCGTGTTGTGGCTTTAGTGATGAAAGTGGTACGAAAGTTCTCATATTTCTGCAGACGCAAGCAAGATAAGCGGAATGATTACGGGCACTACCGCAATAGCCGTTCGTTCAGCGGGCACATGTTTAGAGGCAGAAGATCGCACGCGAGTACGAGAGCCGCTACGAGAAGGACCTTGTTGACGTGCTGAAGAGCGAGCTGACCGGCAGCATGGAGGAGCTAATCGTCGCACTCATGGAGCCACCCGTCGACTTTCTTTGCCACCAACTTCGTAAGTACTCCATTCGCTAATGGGTCGCGTAGGTCAAGCTTAGGAAAAGCGATGAAAGGAATCGGTGCGCGCAAGCACGTACTCACCGAGGTGCTCATCGTCAGCAGCAATGAGACGATACGAGAGATCAAGAACGCGTACCACCGACTCTATAGCCACAAGTTAGAGAAAGGTCAGCCATTGATAGACTTCGACCGCACGCGTGAGATGGTCTTTAGACATTCGCAGTGAGACTACTGGCGACTACCAACGTTTTCTCCTCGCGTTGCATGCGGCCACGCGCGACGAGTCCCGTCATACGGATCACAACCAGGCAGTGCAAGTAGGTTATTTCAGCATTCAACCGTAAAGGTTAAAGCCGTTTTGCTCCAAATATTTAGGGTTACAAAAAACTTTATCACGTCTACCAGCACATAACTTAGTAATTTAACATAAAAGCAATAGAGACAAAAAGAATCCGATTTCGAGAACTTAGGACTAAAATGAACCAAAAATCTTTGTAGCAACACTCGCTGGATGCACGCTGAGTAACAAAAATTGCTATTTTCTGGTTCTCCCCGCTTGTAGACCCTTTACGGGAAGTTTTGAAAAGGTAATTACTGCTATGCGCATGCGTGCATACCGCTCGCTATCGCATGCAAGCATGGCCTCCCTGCTCCGTCGGCGGCCAAAGCCCCTCTTCAAAAGGGCCCTTTTGGAACAGATGCTCGCTCGGTATTCATAACAGTTTGCTAGAGCAACCCATTCTTAGGACGCCCAGTCGATATCGGACGGTCTGAAGTCTAAGCGAAACACCGCCATCGACGACCTTGTGGACGTTCTCACTTCGCAAAACTACTACCAGCTCCGGCTCTTCTTTCACGAGTTTGAGCGTTCTGCGGGACAGGCCATCGAGAAGTCCATAGACGCAGAGACTTCTGGTGACATTCGCGAAGCGCTCCTGGCGCTAGTCGGGCGCAGCCGAAACCTCACATCGTACCTGGCAGCTCAGCTGAACAAGTCGATGGAGGTAGGTCACGCTTGACGCTAGAACGGCTGCCTACGTCTATGTTCGATGGCTTCGACGAACACCACGTTTAAGGGACTCGGCACTCGTGACACGGATCTGATCCGTCTGATAGTTAGCCGTTCGGAGGTAGACTTGCTTGACGTAGCCGACCAATTCATATTTCTCTACGGGAAGACGCTGGAGGAAGCGATATCGGGGGACTGCTCCGGAACGTACAGAGATGGTTTGCTCGCGCTTGTTAAAGGAAACTAACGCTTTTTTTCGGTACGGATGCTTATGTAGAATGATTCTATGCATGTTTACAATTCTTAATTTGTTCTACGTGGCAGTAAACTTTGCATTAGCCTGTCACGTGCGTAGCATAGCCTGATTCTTTAACTGATGGCGTACGAAGAAAGGATGTTCGTGGTATCGCCAATGAGGTGCTAGGATTGAGTGTGCTCCCGAACAGCTCATTTAGATGAAGGACCGTAGTTTGAGCGGTTTTACGCCTAAGCTTAGTCTAATGCAGGCACAGCTAGAGCTTTTAAAACTAACGGAAAAAGTAAGCTTCTGTGAGAGAAAAGCCATGCGAATGGGACTTACTTACATGGGAATAAGCAATTAAGTATGCAATAAAGACTTTTACCCAAGTGATGAAACCAAATGATGAGGACCGGTACGCTGTTATGCCAAGGAGGTACTGCACAATACGAGTTGCGCGAGAAGCGGAACGCAAAGAAAGCGGATACAGAGGAAGTAGACGCAAATACTCAATTACTCAGATATTGTACGTGTCCTACCTTTGTGTCAAAATTTGAGCCCCCAGGAATACGTCGGGCATGATGAGTCATACGACTCATTCGAATTAGAGCCCTCTCTGCCCTTTTCAGCTGCAAAGGGATAGAATTGATCGCATTTCCGTGCACGCCTACGCACCAATAACGGATAGACGATCGGCCTTACGCGTTCCCTGATCCGTTTATGCTACAGATCCGGTACTCAAAGCACACGCTAATCCCGCGATTAGTACTTTTTAACGCGCAACCGCTCATTCAGATCCCAGTAGCAAAAGGCGACTGTTGCAATGGATCCCGGACGGTTCTCCCTGTGCGCCTTCTTCCTACTGGTCCAAATCGCTTCTGGACTGCCAGCCTTCAACAACCATGGCAAAAATGCCCCTCTTTCTACGTCTTGCCCAGGCGACGAAGTGCCTTCAAACTATTTTGCAAGAACAGTTTCGAACCCGAAAGACATAAGCGGTCGCTATCCAAACGGCACCACGGTGGACCTGTGCTGCGCCGGAGAGTCTCCGTGCATCTTCAGCGACACCAAACCGAAGGCGTCAACGTGCGTCAACGGGCGGTGGACGAAGAAAATGTGCTGCCCTCGGAGTTGCCCTGTTCTCAACGAGACGTATGTGGCGGCCACCTGCGGCTCGATGGAGCTGCCCGATGGAGGCTCAATCTCCTATTCTCCCGCCGACGACGAGAATGGCCGCTACGCGAACGGAACGAAAGCTACCTTGTGTTGCACGCTCATCGATTTTTGCACATGGGACGACGCCGACCCGGAGAAAGTTTCTTTCTGCGTTGACGGAGCTTGGACGAACGTGTTTCGAAAGTGCCCGCCAGTGAAGGACAACGGTAAGCATCGCACTTGGTAGGCGAAACTAAAGAAGCAGCATGTTCTGTGATGGACTGGACTGGCCGGCTCCGGAGCCGACGGTCAAAACACGGAACTGGAGCCGGAGGCCATTGCCCGGAACCGGAGCTATGCTCTGGCTCAGTATGGGAAGGCAAAACTTTATCTGAAAAACACAGATATTTATTCAAAAAGTGAATACTACAATGTGTGTTCTTTAGACACTGAAAAATAACTTTAAAACTCGATGCGTGCTCGGAGCACTACCAATGCTCTGGCTGAAAACTTCGCGCTAAATGGGCACGTAATTTACCCGTTGTGGAGCCGGCGCTCCGGAGCCCAGAGCCGCATTGAAATTTTGTCGAAGCCGATGCTCTAACACGATCCCCGGAACCGGATCCAACTTCCGGAAATGGCCAGCTCTGTTTCCCATTATCAACTAGTATTGCTTCACCCGTGGTTATTACTGTTAAGTTCAGATAAACCCCATAGGCGCACGTTAGCGACGTCATTGGCGGAACGCCTCGAATGGTTCTACGACCAGCAAGCAACTGATCAGGAAAGGACGTTTATTAGGAGGGTAAACTAGATACATACGACGCTGAGCACAATAGCACGGTTCTAGTTCATTCACCACGTTAACACGCATCTGCAGGAAGCCACTGCTCGGGAACTGGTCGGTCCAGTGCCAGGAGCGGCGAACGCGAAATGAGGCCAACCACGTTAGAGACAAGCACGCCTGCCGGTCGGATCAGGGGCAAACTGTCGTTTTGCAAGGTCGACCTAAATAAACTGCAAGCGAGACTATAGTCGGAATTTGCATGCCTCAAAAGTATGCTTCTCCATAAAAATTCGTCGTTTTCAAACCGACCAAATCGCTATTTTCGTCAACAAATAGTTTGCACTGCTAGCGGATACCTTATGTTGTGCCTTCGTTGTCTGTCACCTGGTGAAGTTTCTTAGCCAACTTTTGCCGAATTTTAACCACCTGTTAGTAACCCTTTATTCAACAAGCACAAACTTATGGCCTTTCTGTAAAGCAACTAGGTAGTCTTATGGCAGGGCTGGGGATTCGGATTCGGAAAATCAGTCGTTTTGCTTCGGATTCGGTTTCGGTTTTCAAAATTTGGCAATTTTCCGAATCTTTTAACAGACTTGTTTGAATCTTGAACCTTTTATTGACCAAAGATGATCGCAAAAAGTAATCGTTAGTGCCAAATTGATGCGATCTAGTTGATGTTCTTGAGGAAGAGCATATCCTCGTGGTATGGTCGTGATTAAAATTTTATGCTTCGGATTCGGATTCGGAAAATCGGTCGTTTAGCTTCGGATTCGGTTTTGATTTTTAACGTTGCTTCGGATTCGGATTCCGTTTTATTTTGGAAAGTCCCCAGCCCTGTCTTGTGGGTAACACGTAAAAAGTTAGTCCCGGCGTACTATTCACCCAGCTTAATTATCTGTTCGGATGGCTGTCGCGGCGATTAAGCTTCGGCTTAAGGACGACAAAGTATGCTGCATGTTGTGAAGTAAGGGCCGGGCATCAACTTATTCGTGGCATCAAACATCGAAGGCGAATAAATTACACCCTTTCAACGTTCTTACCACCTACATCCAAGATATATGATTACATGCCGTGCTTACAAGTCAACAAGGTGACATTGCTAGGAAGTTGCGCATACTATCGTCTCCTTAGCGCCAATGCCCGGGGCTCGCGTAATTGGCACGATGATCCTCGTCGCTGCCTTGTCTAGGATGTCAAAAGCAGATTGTGTGCCTTGAGGGTGCATATTAGAACCAAAAGTGCACGTGCACGCGCGTAATGAACGGCTTCAACGTAAGTAACGGATCTTTCATCGCGCTAGGTCTTCTAGCAGACCTGCCGGTAACAAGGAACGAAACGCTTCGACAATGTGGACCTAACGCATAAGCTTCACTAGGTCTAACTATGACGATCGACTACCAAGCCTTATGTTTCGCAATTACGGAAACGCCATTTTTTCTTTTCCACGCGAGCATGATCGTTTTCCTCTGCTGTGCGGGCAGGAAAGATGCGACCCTGCGTAATGGCTACTACGTCGTCTTCGTCTTGCTCTCATTTGCGGACTGCACAACAGTGCTAACAGTAAGCAAAATGCTAGAGACAATGGCCGCTAAATCACTCAAAGCTATGTAAATGCTAATTTGAGCCTCTTAAGCTGATCATCTTCAACGAGCTGCCCAGTTTGAACGTGCTCCGCGACGTCATCCTTAGCAGCCCACTCTGTGCGAAGCTCTTCCGCGACGTGTTCGACTTTGCAGCTGCCGTGCAAGCGCTTTGTCATACAACGTTGGCGCTGAATCGGTTCACATGCTTCTACATGCCACAGCGTCACGCTAAATTGTGGAGTGGCCGCACGCTAAAACTAACGATATCGATAATCTTGGTCATGGCCTTGCTCATTCGGGCACCGTGGTATCCGCAAGGAGCTTATATTTCCATCTCAAATGGGCACGTTCGCATGGCGCTCTATACGGATCCGTCTTGGATGAAGGTGAGGCGAAAGAGGACTCATTTTGCTAGCGATAAAGCATTATGCGGATTTTAAGGCAAAATTAACTGCGAATACATGTCTCTACGCGTCAACTTCTATACTTAGCCTCACGTTTAATCTGCTTGCTTTTATCCGCTTCTGCAAAGTGAGACGTCAGTGGAATGATCAAAATTCTTCGTTACGAACTGGAGACGTTCGTCTTTTGGGTGCGTGCTGCACAACCTGTGGCCATCAAAGTAAACCGTGACCGCTGAATATTTCAGCACACTCCCTGTGCATTTTTATTCTGCAAATGCTTCACACGCTGACCTACCTGCTTGGAGGCGTAACAAACGCAGTTATTGCGAACAACGAGTTCTGGCACGCCGTCGTCCGCGCATATGCGGATGTCTATCACTTCACTGGTCCGATCTTCCTTCTGCTGCTAAGATGCGCCGCGTTCACATTCTCACACAAATTAACACATATTTGCTTTTAGTCCATGCGTTCGACTCCAGTTTGCGAAGTTCTACGCACTACCGCCGTGCGCCAGAAAGTTGTGACCTGCAAATGCGTACGCGATAGCTAAACAGTTGCTCGAGCCGCACGCTTTTTTACAGGATCATGTCTGATGCGATGTTTTTACGGTCCAAAGGCCGATAAAATGCGTTTAATTTTACAGATCTTTTCGTATTTACCGTGATGGAGCACAAGGCAGTCACCAAGAGGCCGTGAAAGAACTCACATAGCGTCCGCAAGCAGGCTTCTTTGCGCTACGTTTTTAAATGACCCTATAGTAGTCTTTAAGCTGAAGCCGACAACAAACAGTTGAAGTTACCTAGCGTACTTTGAACGCTTGCACTTTTGCAAAGTCTCTTGTCCCATTAAACGTGAATGCCATTAAGTACATGACGCACTGTACGCATGCCTCAGATACTAGCGCTTACGCACTTCCCCTAAGATGTCTGCAAAGAGTGAGAAAATAACATGTTGTGATTCCGCTGAAGCCGAATGAGTAATTCTTGTCTTGCGACCTAATCGTCACGAGTGCAATTATTGGTAGACGCAGTGTCCGGTCAGTTCCGAGCATCAATGCAGAAAATGCTACCACAAAAGCCGTTACGTTCAGTATGCTATGTACAGCGGCCAGCGCACTAGTAAATCACTGCCAGCTTTGGGCAGAAGTTCTCTGCATGCTCAACTAAATTTACTATATTTTTTCAACTTCTAAAAGAGCGTAGTTTTGAATAAATCTGCTATTTTTAGGTTTGGCTTGCACCTTTCATTTTTTTACTCTTTTATTCACGTCTAGATCACACCGCTTGGAAGCGCTGAGAGAGGCATCTCAAAGTCTGCGTGGTAGATTACGTAACTCCCGTCTCCTTCGCGCTTGAACACATGCTCAACCGGATGCGTGACTTCGGGCTTCGCAGGGTCAAAGTATACTGACTTGCAGACGATGTACTGTCCGTCGGCCGCAGCAGCCCACCATTCGTTACGAGTCTGTAAAAGAAACGGCAGTTTGAAAGCAAAAAGAGCAAAAGACCTCGAAAGGCATCTTCGGTGCGTTAGGTCCCATCCATGGCTTGTGGACGCCTAGACTTGCAAGATGAAAATTCGTGAACGAATAATTCTTACCGTCGTGACCATAGTAGCACTTCACATTCCTGTGTACCATCGTACAGTGCGGGTGATAGAACTCGGTCACGAATTTGCGAACGTCTCTTTCGTCAAAAGCGACGATATATTTGCGTAAAATTTCTTGCAGAATTGCACGCGTTTCTGAAAGCTCAAGTTTTGTAAAGTAAGATCAGTAAGGCACGGTAAGATGAGGTCACTTACCCGGAGAATTTACGGACATCTTTCCTAAGCAGGGCTTGCAGCGCACAAACACTTTCTCGCGGGCCAATTTATTGCCCGTTTCCGCGAGGAGGCCAAGAGTGCAAAGCTGTAGGCACAAACTACGCCATTCGTCACCCGTGCGCATTGCGAAACTGAGCAAACAGCGAATACGCAACAGCGACCCAACCCATGCGACCTTGGCTTTGCAAGCAGCACGTTGCAAATAAGTATCGGCTAAAAATTTACGCAAGACAAACATTGTCAACAAAGCCTTTTATTTCTGCGTTGAAAAAATGTCGCCGGTATTTTGGTACAAGTTGTGCGCGCAGACGTGCCACCTAAATTGCATCCTACCGTGGGTAGAAGTTTTGATCGTCTAGTACTCCAACTTTATCAATACCCGCCATTAAATATCGTTCAGCATAGAAAAGAAAACTGACAAAGCGTTAACTCGTTCTGTCATCACAGAAAATACTTCCGGCTTAAATGCCGACGAAACTGTCATCGCAAAGTAAGTATGCTTAAGTCATGCTAAGGAATAAATAAGACGGATCTGAGCGAGAAGTCCTCGTAGATGTGTGTGCCTACTGGTTTGAGAGAGAGCAGCACAGACGTTGAACCGCAAAAAGAGGGCAGTAGCCGTGGCAGCATTCGTCGATGATTCCTGAAACCAAAAGAGTGGTTTTCGCAATTATGACCAGTAGCTTGTGAACAGCTAGGTAGACATATGAAAAGGCTATGACTTGCACAGAAAGGACACGCTGAATAAGCCGCTTTCTTGTTTCCCCCCTACCGAAGCTGGCCGGTTTCGAGCCGTACAAACTTAGCCTAGGTATATTATGCGCCCGTTACAAAGAAACACACCTTGAGCCTCCTCCGTCTTCATCGGGTACGAGTTGGCATCGTCGCAGTGTACGTTGCGGCAAACCCTGCCAATGTGTGAAGCAAGGCCGCTGCCGCAGTACTTCCTTGATTCCGCATGCACCAGGAGCAAGGCCACAAGTACGAAGGATGAAAGAGCCGACATTATGAGGAACGTTGCTGGATGCTGGATACTGGACACTTAGCCTGCTTATATGCGACTACAGTCTGTGATGTCCACAGGGGATTATCCCCGCTTAAGTGCTAGCTTGGTCTGTTTATCCGTATAACGCATGAGAGTTCCACGTACGCGTGTGATTCACGCAAACTTTCGACGTTCCTTGGAGTTTTTCTCTGCAAAAACCAGACAAGGAAACTCCACTAAGCTCGGAATGTAGTAGAAAGTGTCACAATGGAATGTACAAATCCCGAAACTATGTTTGCTTGTTTGATCCCGGGACTAGCCTACAGACTTGCGGCCCATCTGATGTCATGCGATGCATGATGCTCAGCGATGCCCACACGCAAAATGCAATGAATTAGAGTGGGACGATGCGTTGTAAGTCAGTTGCCCTTTTATATTGTCGTGTGCTCTCACTAAGCTTAGCTCTGCCACCTAAAAGATTCTGCACCTCATGAAAAACACCCGAGATAATCTCAAGGCTAGCTTCCTACGCGCCCACCTTTAAGAGTACCAAGAGTACTCGTTGGACAAAAAAGAGCGGCTACTGCGATTGCGAATGTTTGCATTCGCAAAAGCGACACCATGGGATGCTGACAGTATCCCATTCTCACCGCACTCCAGTACGGAAACCTGCATTTTCCCTTGTCTAAGCGTATGCCTAAGCATTCATGCTCATGAGGTTTTAAGCCTGAAAATGGGAAAAGTTAGGTATGCGGAATTCTGCAGGTATCAGGGGAGGAATTCTGCATTCGTGTTAAGAGAAATAATGCGTTCTTACCCGACATGCGAAGTTCAAAAGCGCGTAGCTTACCGGTTAGTATGGACGCTACAATGCTGACAAGAAACGGCAACGAAATGAGGCTGGTTCAACACCAGTGTGTGTGACCGTGCAGTGGGTGAAGCATGTTATTTTAGTGATTTTTCACGCAGTGAACTACAAGAAGATGTAATAAGAGCCCATTTCCGACGCTCTCCATGTAAATACCTAGAGGCAGTGTTACCCTTAGCAATAGGTACGTCGCTCGATGCACTACCTTCATTGTAGCAGTGGTAGCTAGACGAAAATTCAAAGCCGAAAAACAATGCTACTTCTATTAGCTTTAACTTGTATCGCTACGACTGCCGCGATTCAGTGGAAATATACATGCACAGAGGCATCCTTAGTAACCGGCTACACTGATTATTCGGTGCAATTGCAAGACTATCGATTCCTCGGAAAATACTGTGCACCGGAAACGCCACTTTTCAGTTAGAGACGATTTTGTCGATAAGTCCTACGAAGAACTTCTTGAATCACCTTGAACTTAGGCAACAGTCGGAAGCGTCTCAAGCGCGGTGCTGAGCGGATTCGCGGGGCTTAAATGCGAGGTAGGCGATTTTAGACGCTTATGGGCATAAACGACGGGTTTTTTTTGCAGCAACAGGCTCTTAAGGAGTTCACAAGTTCAACGTCGGTACCCTGTGTCTTGGGCGAGATCCTTTTCTTCGAAGTGTTCGCGGAGGCTGTTGCCGTCGTGCACTTTGCGACAGGTGCTAAGGGAAAGTGCTAATGACAGAGTAGATACCTATCTCGATGACGCCGCGGGGGACATGGTGTCTTGAGAAGCGCCTTGGAAACAGTCCTGGTTTTGCAGCCTTAGGTACCCTTAGACTTGCACTTCCAGTTGCCCAGGCACCAGCCTCGAGTTGCCCTAGGGGATGGAAGACTGTTTGCCGCCGTGGTTCTCCTGGTTTGAGGGGGCGTCTTGCGCCGCAAGTGTGATGATAAACTTAACACTTTTGTACTTGATCGCTTTTCACACGCCCACTGACCTGAAGCCGTATCGTCGCGTTCTTGGATGCAACTGCATTCTTGACCTACTTTTTGCGGTGTGCTCCGAAATCATTCAACCGGTATGGTACACACGACGTCTTCGAGCCACTCTTGCATCGTTTCAGCATGTTCACATACGTGACGACGTTATTTTCTTCACCGTTAATGGGGCACTAACGAGTTCGCTGAACGGACGGTTCTTTATGGTGGCTGCCTATTCGTTTGTTTTGTACCTCATGATTTTCGCCATATCGATACCCTTCCTGTATCGGTATCTTGCAGTGTGCTGGTGAGTATCCCGTACCAGTTTGAATGTTTGAATGTTTGAATGTTTATTGAAGCAACGGGCAAAACTAGGCATCAGAATGCACTTACAGCAATGCCACAAAGACTTTGAGAAAGAAAAATTAAACATCAGTAAAATTGTATGGATGCACAATGTATCTGTGAGAACATGTAACCGGAGACGGAGAGATGGTGAGAAGGATTGAGACACACGTGGAGAAGTGGTAAACCGCTTAAGTCACCTGGTAGGGCTCGATCACATTGAGTTCTTTGAGTTGACTTAGGAAAGTCTTAACCGATGAGGCGTTAACGACTCGGTTGGGAAGCAGGTTCCAGGCATTTACTGTCCGGGTAAAAAAGTTGTTTTCGGTTTTGGAGGTGTGCCTCCTTTTCTGCAATTGGAATTTATTAAGACGATTTCTGCTGGACAGGACAAAGAACTTTCTTGAGTCGAGACTAACTTTTTTGTGCATGATCTTGTAGACCATGACCAGGTCAGATATTTTGCGTCGGTATTCAAGGGACTCCAGGAGACAAATACTCAGCCTGTCAGCATAGGTGGCTTTTTGAAGCCCGCACCTTTTGAAGGCCATTCGTGTGTAATATCGCTGAACTCTTTCGAGTCGGCGGATGTCCGTGACTTTCTTGGGAGACCAGGATTCTGCTGCATATTCGAGGTGTGGCCGCACATACGTTTTGTAAGCGAAGATAAACGTGCTAAGAGTTCGTGTCCGGAGAATCTTCAGAAGCTGATATGCTTTGAAGTAAGCTCCCTTGACGACTTTGGCAACGTGCATGGAGAAACTGAGTTTGTAATCGACTATAATGCCCAGATCTCGAATCGAATCGGTGGCTGGAATCTGTTGCCCATTAAGAAAGTACGGAACACGCTGATTTCGCTTGCCGAGATAAAGAACATCGCATTTTTTTGCTGCGATAGGAATTTCCCATTCAACTGACCATTGTTCGAGCCCGCGGTTTGCGGCCCGTAGCGCATCGCATGTGGCGCCGGTGGGGTGAGCGCAGTATAGCTTAACATCATCTGCATAGAGCTTAAGGCCAAGCTGCGGTGGGATATAGGACGGTAGGTCGTTGATGTAGATGAGAAACAGAAGCGGGCCTAAAACGCTCCCTTGTGGAACTGAGGTTTCAACTGGGTATTCATTGGAGAAAGTTTCATTTATACGGACTTTGTAGGTCCGTCCAGAGAGGAAAGATCTGATGAACTGGAGGAGCTTCCCACTTATTCCAGCTGATGCCAATTTTTGTACTAATTTGTCGTGAGGGACGCTATCGAAAGCTCTAGCAAAATCAATGTAGATTACGTCTGTTTCTTTTTTGGCCTCGATTGATCGAAACCAATCGTCGAAAGTGGCAAGCAGCTGGGTAGTGGTCGACCTGCCGGCAAGAAAGCCAAATTGTTGCTCGGAGAAGAATCCAGTTTCAGAGAGGAATGAGGTTACGGCCTTTGCTACGATACGCTCAAACACTCTACAGAGCGTGCAAGTCAGCGATATTGGTCTGTAGTTGGATGGATCGCTGCGGTCGCCTTTTTTGAAGATGGGGACGATGATGGAAGTGCGCCAGTAGTCGGGTACCTCACCGGAATCAAGCACCAAGCGAAAGAGTTCTGTGATAGTCGGGCTGATGGAGTCAGCACAGTGTTTTAGCTGTTTGTAAGTGATGGAGTCCGGTGAGGTTCCCGACCGATCGGGAAGACTTTTTAGGCGGGAAGAAACATCGCATATGGTGAAGTCGATGTCAGACAGACAGCTATCTGGGAAATGTAATGGCGGCGAGGCAAGCTGCACACGACCTGGTGCTGCAGTGAAAGAGCACGAAAAGTGCCTCGCAAGAGCTTCGCTTTTTTCGGCATCACTTATAAAAAGGGAGCCGTTTTTGACAAGCGTTGGAACATTATGAGCGGGCTGGAGTTTGCGGGTAACATACTTGTAGAAGGAGTTCTTACCCTTGGAGACAGCCTTTAGATCGCGCGAATCGTTGTAGCGGAGCAAACAGCACTTCACCTCAAGGCATTTTCTTTTGTATGCCGTTTGAAAATAGTTTCTATTAGTTTTGTATTTCCGGAACAAAACTTTCTTTTCAGACATCAGCCGCTTTATGTAGTCGGGATAAATTATTCGGTCAGTTTTAGGAATCTCTTTTAGAGGAATCGTGCTGTTTACTGTTTCGCTAATTGCGCGAACGAAGTAGCTATATTTGTCGTTGACGGTGAAGGCGGTAGAAAGAAGATTTCCCCAATGAATGGAAAAGAGCTGGCGATTTAGCGCTTGTAGATTTGGCAGCGTATAGGCCCTTATCAACTTTCTTTGGCGAGCGCTTTCTGTTGGGCTTGGGAGGGAAAACAGGACAACATTGTGATCAGACGTTGAAAAGTTCTCCATAACATTAATGTTTTCTATGTTTTTGTTGCTGATTACAAGGTCCAGAATGTTAGTCCCTCTGGTGGGCTCGCGAATTGACTGTTCAAGGTTATTTCTAGCGGTATAGTCAAGAATTTCTTGTGAAATTTGCTCAGTGCAGGTCCCTTGTTCCCAATCGACGTTGGGGAGGTTAAGGTCCCCCGCCAACAGAAAGTGCTCGCTTGCGAAAGAGTCGAGTGTGTGTGTCAGTGCGCGCGTGTTTTGCAATGAGCAGGACGGCGGGCGGTAGACGCAGCATATGTTGACATGCACTTTTAAAAACAGCGTAGCGCAGACAACTTCGCATTCGTTCTCTGAGCGGCAGCTGACCGTGCGGAACGGAATCTCAGACGCAATGAGTAATGCACATCCACCACCTCGTTTTTTAGCAGCGGAATCCCTGTTGCACAGAATGACTTGGAATTTACCACTAGCGGACAGTTGAGATTCAAGTAAGGGTTTGTTTAATTCAGTTCCCCATGTCTCCGTGATAAAAACAATGGTAGGTTTTTGTTCTTGTATGAGAAAGTTAAATTCAGGTATCTTGTCTAGAATGGATCTGGCATTGATTAGTAGACACTTAATAAAGCCGGTAAATAAATGCCTGGGTTTGCCCGCTACGCCCTAGGCCTCGGACTTAAGCGGTTTCGGGTTGGACAACTCGATAATGCGAAGGTCGCGGTAGAGGAATTTGAAGAGACCACATTCTTTGTTGCGATGATAGCACTCGGAACGGAGAGAATGGTGCACTTTCAGCTCATCAGGGGTAAGATCACGACGGACAGAAACACCGGAGTAAGCCTTGCGGAAGGTGGGATCACGAGCATTGGCCCAGAAGGATTGGATGAACTGGTCCCTCGCCATTTTGGAAGTGAACGGAACTTTTAAGATTTTTGGTTTTGGGTTGGAAATGTTCCCGTTCACTCCTCCATGGCGGTGAATCTGTTCCGAGACGAGATCACTATCAGCACCACACTTACGGACAAGTTCGGTGACTTTCTCGATGTCGTCCTCGCTTTCTGGCATGCGCTCGATCACGGCCCGGCACTGCTTACGCTTGCGGCTCTCCTGTTCGTCGATGGCACGTGCGACCAGCAGCGCGACTTCCGTCTTCTCGGGAACAGGCGGCGGCTTCTCCGACTCGAGCTTGTCCACGCGGCTCACCAGAGTGTCGATGCGGCCGACGAGGTCAGTGACGATGGAAGAGAGAGCGTTGAGGTTCGCGTTGGTCGCGCGGAACTCCTGGAGAACCGTCTTGTGCAGCTCGAGCAGTGGCTGGATGGAGTTGGCGGTGTCTGCTGCGGCTTTCGGAATATTCTGCAGCGAAGTATCTGCAGCACGGCAGCGGGAGCAGAAATACGCCTCGAAGGACTGCACGTGCTCGAGAGTGACATCGTCACACTTGGTATGAATCCAAGCATGACATTTGTCGCAGCGGAATGTGTCGGCAATGATGGAAGCTTTGCGGCAATAGCAGCGGCTATCCTCTTTAGACGCGACGGAGGGCATTACGAAACCGCGGGGGAAATTCACAGGGAATTGGTCACCCGACTGCTCGCGACCGGCGTAGCGGTTGCGAAAGTTGGTTTTTCATTAAGAGGCGTTTTTAGCAAGTTTCACGTTAGCAGCTTCATGCTGGCAGCAATGATTGCGTTCGAAGCCTTCTTGTCCCTAAGCGCTGCGGTTACCTTCTACGTCTTCTGGTGGCCCAATACTAGTAAACTCTTCGAAACAGGCATCGGGCCCATTGGGAGCTGCTTAGTCGAGGATACTATCGTTATGGCTCGCCTAGATCGTGTAGGCTATGCCAACACATCGTTCTGACACGTTAAGAACTGACTCGACAACATACGTTGCAGATTCCTTGGACGATGATGATTACCACAGCAACGTACACTTTGTTGGTGAGCGCTCACTACGCAGTAATCATTCTATGTTGCTACCGGGTATGGACCACGGTCATAAAGTCAGCACAGCTTGTTGGGAGAGCGTCGTCCGTCGCTAAGCAGCTTAATCGTCTGTTACTGTTTCAGGCAAGCACATCGTGAAAGACTCCAACCATCGGCACACATTTGTAGGCATTAACGCCATTTTTCCTTTCGGCTGTCCCGACCTTAGCGAGCTTTGCATTTACCGCATTGAGGGTGCAATCCACGGGACGCTTAGTCGAATTCCTTGCGAGTGTTCTGACCTGCGTCCCACTCGTGAACCCCTTGTTCGCGATAATCTTCGTGACGTCGTATCGTCGAACACTCTTAAGCGCATGGCGCAAATATGTATGGTCGCGAATAAGTCGACATTCTGGACAAGTCGCGCACAGCTCCATTTTCCTGCTGAGCATGTCACATACGTATGCACCTGCAACAATCGAATAAAGAAGCGATGTGGCACTGCAAAACGCTGCTTGTTTAGGTACGTATACGTGTAGAACAAAGTTTTTGATCAATAGCACAACTGTCGAAGAGATGGGGGGATCTTCGTTGCCATGGGGGAAGGCACTCCCCTATTCCGCATTGATTTTTAAAAGCCGCATTTGTGCCGCACAAATCCAAAGCCTACCTACCCCGAGCGCATAAGAACGAGGAGTTTAGTCACTAAGCCAGCTATGGATCTTTGTATTTTTGCTTTCTTCAAGTTTTATTTTTGAAGTTCGTATGTATAACAAGCAGCAAAACAATTTTGTGCAGCAGCCATCTTCTGGATACAAAAAAAGAATTGGCTGGGTGGAAAACATGCATGCGGTTCTGCACTAACCATACGTAAAGAGGGGTAGGGCTCGACGTTATGCTAAGGTTGTTCATGCCTCATGATGTGCTGCAGTTTCTCCTGCTCCGGCGAAGTGGGAAAACATTCGTGGAAGCAAGTAAATTATTTTAAAAGAAGTGAAAGGGCAAACGAGAACTAAAATATAGGAAGATGGTAGCATGTGTTTTCCGACTTCTGCCGTATCTTCGTTTGTCAGATAGCACATTCGTTGCCGTACTTCTGCATTAGCTTATCCCAGAAATGCAGGCGGTCAGCGAACAATTGCTCTCGCGTTACAGGCTGAGGTTTAATGTGAACATGTTCCATTCCCGCAGCGGTGGCCTTCGGCCATGTGTATCCGTCCGTTGATGGGTTGCTAAAAGTGTACAAAGGAACATTTTGGCGATCGTTTAGGCCGTGACAATTCCAACAAAGCTCACATCCCGGAAGGTCGTTATGTGCCAGTAAATAACCTACCCAGTCTTCACGAAGGCTGCAATGGATTCGATCAGAAAGTCCGAAACCTTCTCGTCTTCCTCTGTAAAGTTCATCGGGAAGTACCAGTTCCGCCCACGATAGATGAAACCTTGATCGTGGCCATGTGTAGCGGCTGGAATATTTCATTACTCATTAGGCTGGCTCAGCTGCGCTGCTTACCATCAAAAGGCGACGCCATGAATTCCGTCTTATGAAGGTGAACCATTTCGTACACGAAGACCGGCCATCCGTTTGCGGCTTTCGTTTCAGTTTCACGAAGGATGGGCACGTTGAACAGGATGTCGGAAAGAAGCTATAAGTGGGAACATAAAAGTTAGGTAGTTTTCAGCTTATGGCGTCAAAGAAGAAGCTCTCGTTCTTCATTGTCCTCTAAATTCGGAAGACAAACCTGCGTGTAACGTCGCAAAAAGAACAAGTTTTCCTTCTTCTCGCTATCAGCGGCATTCATGTAGTAGGCGGTGATCAACTTGGCTACTTCGTCCGCTTTCTCTCCGAAACATTCCTTCGTAGCCACGCGCTCGACGACAAATTTCTCGAAGTCTGCAGCACCGTAGGATGCCTGCTTTGCCTTAGGAATCAACATCGGGTTCATTGGGTTTTCGCCACCAAAATCGATGACAGCTACACATGAAGAGATATTTGAGGCAAATAAGCAAGAAGAAAACAATACGCAACTGTGTCTTACCCATCATCAATGCCTCCTCCTGGGTAACGCCTATCAAAGTCGGCTTCTTTGGCGCCTCCTTTAGCAGCTCCTTGACGTGCTTGGGAAAGAAATCTCCGTCGAATCTCGGTCCAAACCGAGCGAGGTTTAACTCCTTCCTGGATGGAATCTGAAACCGCATGCTGTAAGCGGCTTCAGTGCGCACTTTTATCACCTTCTTTAAAGCATTCTCGACGTCCTGACTGGAGACGTTCTTCAGGAATTCTTTCGCTTCCTGGCCACCAACAGCCGGAAGCGCTAGATGTGTAAGCAACTCCTTTGTAAGCCACTCAGCGTTATCGCTGATACCCCACGGCGCGAGAATGGACCCGCTCATTTCGACTGCCTGAGAGAACAGGTCTAAATATTCAAGCCTTTGGCTAACAGTCAAGTGCGTAGCCGGCTCGCGTCAGTTCCACTGTGATGCTTACCACGGCTGTGCGGCGATACGGACAACGCCGAAATACTCGCAGCTCCAGCGCTGCAGCCGTATAGCGTAATGCGCTTGGGGTCACCTCCGAAAGCAGCAATGTTCTCGTTCACGAACTTCAACGCTGCGAGCTGGTCCCAAAGGCCCAAATTTCCTGGTAGCTCAGCGTCGCCGACATAACCGAAGCCTTAAATTGTGTGAAGTAGTGGTCTTGCTTTCCGTATTGTTACCGTACAGCGAGAGGCGATACTGAATGACGACGACGACAATGCCCTTCGATACGAAGCTATCGGAAATGTCCCCATAGTCGCGATACATCCGTGCACTACCAGTCATGAAACCGCCTCCGTGAATGATGACCATTACGGGACTGGGCTCCTTCTAAAAGGAGACGCTATGATGATACTTTTGGTTCATGAAAATAAGCTCCATACCTTTAAACACATACCTTTTCGCTGGGAGCGTATATGTTGAGGTAGAGGCAGTTCTCGCTGAAGGTTTCCCCGAATGTCGCTATGCGCATCTCCGGCGCGGTGCATGCGTCTGCGAACTTGGTAGCCTGGTACACTTCGGTCCACGGATC
Source organism: Aphelenchus avenae (assembly GCA_020875895.1). Lineage (NCBI taxonomy): Eukaryota > Metazoa > Nematoda > Chromadorea > Rhabditida > Aphelenchidae > Aphelenchus > Aphelenchus avenae. The sequence continues at coordinate 1,704 of JNEY01000523.1, read as the reverse complement.
CGGAGGTTGAGGCTTCTGCAATGCATAACGCACGTGAAAATACTGGTGAAGCAAACGGTCGTTCTTGGTGTTGCCCTTGGCGAGGAGCAACGGCACCCTTACCTCGAATCTCAAATCTCCTAAGGGCGGCTTAGCAAACGGTACCCCAAGGAATATATCAGCATGCGAGGCATTGGAGCAGCTGATAGTGAATCCTTGCACATTCCCGTAACGCGTCTCAACCACGGGTGATTCCATGATGGTTCGAAATATTACTGGCGAGTATGTGTCTGCAGAGAACCCAATGATGACCGTTAAATAGCAGGCGATTTCGAAAGGCATGTGTCATAGACACCTGCAAAAAGAACACAGCTACCGCAAAGGCCACATTGTTTTCCAAGTACAACGCTGTCGGCTGTTTCACAACCGCCGGAAAGGTTGCAACGGATCACGGTAATTGTTTGCTGAGAGGAAAGCTCGGCCTCACTGCGAACTCCACTTCGTAGTTTGTGCCCTTGCGAAACAGCCAACTCGCTGGAGTCCTTAATTAGTCCTGTCTGCGGTGCACTTGTAGAAAGGCTTAGACATTAATTAAGATTTATCGATAAAATTCAATTGTCATTAGATAGCCGCGCCGAGAGATCAACAGGACGTGTTGGTTCAAATGTGGCCCCGCCGTTTTATTAGTCAAACGACCAGAAACCGGGTAGACTACCTTATTCGCGGTTTCAAGAAGGAAACTGACGATTCCATGTCTACGCGAACATAATGTCGGAAGAACTTCACAATACCTTGCCTGTACGGCTTCACGTAACAGAGGATCAGCATGTTCGTAGAAATCGGGTAGCATTCGGCAAGGCAAATCATGACGAGGGTAATGCTATTGCTGTGCTTCACGCTGAACAAGTAGCATGAAACGGCGACGCAAACGGGCAAAATGAAGAGGATAAAGAACAGTAAAAGCTCGAGCACAAGAGTATTAGCTAGAATCCGATAGAGACGCAGAGTGCGGTCCGAAAGGTTTGGTCGCTGGGAGGATCGCAGAAAGCACTGGCATCCGATGGCACTTCCGACTATTGCCAACGTGCAGGAGCCAGAGTACAACACGACGTACGACAGAAACGCTATAAGCCATGGACTGGAGAACTTTACCTAAATTCAATGTCTCCTGTCACGGGTTTTATGCACGCATACCGTATTTTTCGAATAGAGCCCCAGCTCCAAGTTTTCACTAAGCAATCAAAGCGACAAAAATAAACTGAACGAAACAAGCTTTTTAAAAAACAATGCGAGACACACGAGCGATTACCCAAAATTACACGGGCAGCGAAAATTTTAAGGTTTACCTAATCGAGCACAAGCAGCTCTAAGGGAAGAAAGAGGCATGTCGAAAACCAAAGGCTTTCACATCAGCTTTTAGGAGCTTGTTCTTTACCAACAATGTTTTTCCACTCCCACTTTTTTCCAACGAAACCACCAGCACTTCCGCTGAAGCCGAAAATTAACCAGCACACTACCAGTCAACGAAAGTGGAAAATTAACAACTTCCGCTACCTGGAAATTATTTTAAATTTTAATTGCCATCATTAAGACTCGCTTTCTGTTCTAAAATTCTTATTTAATCGTTATCTATACAAATATGGCCTTAGGTTTGAAGTTCGCATACGTCAGATGGGTATCTAGAACCTTGGAGGTGGGGCTATATTCGAAGAAATACGGTATACC
>JNEY01000522.1:60646-85646 GCA_020875895.1 Aphelenchus avenae | reverse complement strand
TGCTCGGATTGGGAAGCAAAGCAGGAAAGCCCTTACCATCTCCAGAGTCGAGCACGACACCGGTGGTACGACCAGAGGCGTACAGCGACAGCACGGCCTGGATGGCGACGTACATGGCCGGGGTGTTGAAGGTCTCGAACATGATCTAAATCATTGCCTACGTATGCGAAGTCCAGGCAAAATCCAGGCATTAGAGGAGATCCGCATGGATGAACGCAAAAGCGATAGTTGCAACTTTATACTCTAGCTTGCGTACCTGGGTCATCTTCTCGCGGTTGGCCTTCGGGTTGAGCGGCGCCTCGGTGAGCAGGACCGGGTGCTCCTCAGGTGCGACGCGGAGCTCATTGTAGAAGGTGTGGTGCCAGATCTAAACATATGCCTTTAGTGGGAACATTGGGAGGCACGGTTACCTTCTCCATATCGTCCCAGTTGGTGACGATACCGTGCTCGATGGGGTACTTCAGGGTGAGGATACCACGCTTCGACTGGGCCTCATCACCCACGTAGGAGTCCTAAAAGGAGAAGTTGCTGTAAGAATTGAAGCGGTGGGAAAGACGAAAGTTTTTACTGTTAGCCACCTTGTTTGGCAAGCAAGCAGGCAAGAACGTGTGGCAGTTTTCAATGAGCCCAACCAGGAAAGCTTTCGCAATTAAAGGTACTTGTCCGTGGACAGTGCAAAAAAAAGATGCTTCCTTACCTTCTGGCCCATGCCGACCATGACCACACTGCCTTCTCACATGCTTCTCACAAGCTTCTCATGCTGCCTTCTCACATGCTTCTCACAAGCTTCTCATGCTGCCTTCTCACAAGCTCACAAGCTTCTCATATATACATATAAACCCATCCCGTATGAGGGGGCGGATTTGGGAAGAGGAAATGTCCCGGGAAACGCACCTTCTGTCCCATGCCGACCATGACGCCCTGATGACGCGGGCGACCGACGATGGACGGGAAGACGGCACGCGGAGCATCGTCACCGGCGAAACCGGCCTTGCACATTCCGGAGCCGTTGTCCACAACGAGCGCAGCAACCTCTTCGTCGCACATGATGGACTGTTAGGAGTTGGATTGACCTGAAAGAAGTACAGTCAGTAAGGAGTAAGGCAAGTAACGAGAGTAGGCACGTAATGCGTCACGGATATTCGGTCCACACGTCTGTAACATCCACCTCCCACGAACTATGTTAGTCGGCCTGCACGTAAGGCTGGAAATAGGGCAAGACGGGTTTAGAGGGCCATGTTTATAGATTTGTAGGAATAATACCAAAATCCAGAGCTAATTAGGTCAGACATGGAAGACAGAGGACACAGCGAATACCTGAGGTTTTAGAACGTTTACGTTTAAAGTTCGCACTCAGGCTTGCTGTTGACTCTGAAAAGTGCTCTAACAAAGGAGTTCGTTGCGAAAATGTATTAGGACCCAAAATACTATCCCACCTATTGGACAAATAGGTAAGCTGGGTTCAATTTTTCCCGTTAGTAATGACGCGGTCCTAAAGGGGCGGTGGCGGAACAGAGTGGCCTAAATTCAGTTTCAACGGAAAGGTCGAAGAGCACGCCAGCGCTGAAAAAGGACTGCCCCGGACCTCGCAGCGGTGCTGCCGAGAGGAACGCCGTTCGTCCTTCGACCGACCCCTCCATGGCCGGAGTCGTCGAATGCGGCGGACGCGATGGGGGTGGAGTGGATGGGTGACCACAATGAAGAGGCGCCCGCACGACCGCACGCGCGTCGCTCGCAGCGGGGTGGCCGATTAAGGGCAAGGCCACGCATGCGTGCCCTTCTCGTCGGTGGTGCTCGCACGCAGCGGTAGGCTCTCGCAGCTCTCATGCGTCCTGGTGTCTACGCGCCCGCCATGCACCATACCTAACCTGGTGCTCCCCTAGCGGGTGCTGGAAAGTCCCCGTTAAGTCTTCGGGCGAAGGCCTCCGCCAAACTAGCGGTGAGAGGACCGTCAGACGGCCGTGAGCGGATTGCGCAACGCGGCAATGACGCACCCGGCGCCGGCGTGCTCACTACGCACACAAACACGCTAGCCTTGCTGCCGTCTCTTCGCGGAATTCGCGTTTTTGCGAACGTTTCCGAATAGAGGCATCTGACGAAAACATACGCAGCAGGCGCCCGGAACCCCTTCTCCGCTGGACCGCCGTGATTGGACGGCTGGTGCGGAGCGCCAAAAATCGCGTTTGAAATTGCGAATATTCGCGCGTGGGAAGGAGCGGCCTAGCAGACCGCAGCGATGCGAATGCGAACTTTGAACAGTGAATTCTCGCCGAAAGATTACGGAATAACCAAAATGACAGAAACACACATTATGGAAATCAAGCAGAAATTGAACAAAAGACATTTAAGCTCTAGTTTCACTAATTTTGCTCCTAATTGCGAAATTTTTCTTTAGAGCTTGAATGCGTTAACCAAAATACATGAAAATGCACAGTTAATCCGCTGCTTGTAATTTTCACTTGTCCAGCGTAATGTAGGGTCATTAGGCAAAGAGCAAGGCTCTTGATGGAGAAACAGACCAATTTTTCACTTAGTTCATTCTCAAACACACTTCGGTACCAGATTACATCCTTATGAACCGAGCGGATGCGCAGCCAAAATCATGCCGTCGGAAGGTTAATAGCCTCTCCATATACCACGCCCCCCTACGCACATTCCTTGACGCACTTTGCGCAACTGTTTGAACACGGGCGCACCCAGGACGCAATCTCAGGAAGGAGCGGTCGGGAATGACGCTGCGCGAGTGGAGGCGTTAATGACTTAATGGCGCATGCATTCATATCAGCACGTTTTTGCGGCGAAGTAACCGCTGACGTATGCAAGCAGACCCGGACCTCGACTCTTTTGGCTCATTGTCCGGTGACTTCGGAAACTGTCGGAAGCGTACACGTCAGCATGGAGCGTTCATGGAAGTGATAGCTGAAGGCACAATGTCTTTATGGTGGTAATAAAAGGACCTAAAGATAGAGCTGATCAACTGAAATAAAGGGTGGCTAATGACTACGCGCCGCTGCAGTACGAACAGAGGACCGGGCAAATAATTAAAACAGGTTAAACACAAAAAAGCCAGACGTATGTCTTTTTAACAGGTAGGACGCAAACTATCAGACGGCGTCGGGGTGTCCATTTCACGTACTGTTTGCGCAGTGGAACGCTTGCGCAGAAACACTTCTAGCTTGCTACTTGGAAAGTACCACGGTATCAAAGCTGTAAAATGGGTGTTTCCCGGAATTCGGCTGCACTCAAGAATCTGTCAGTAGCGAGAAGACCCCTGCTGGGCGCGCATGCGGCCTCCTTCACTGTCCGTCCTCAGGCTCTGGTCGCAACCGACTTGCACACGTTCCGGGCGCCGTGCAATGCGTAAGCAGAACAGTTCCTAGAGTAACCGGAAATAATCGGATGGGCCTTGCGAGAGCTTGGCGTCCGAGCGGATCAAGCGGTCATAATCCGCGAATTACATATTTACGATAGGATGCGCAAACAGCTGGAAACCGGTAGCTGGATAGGACACGAACTGAACTCCTTGGCGTGCGGTAATTACCTGGACTATTAGTCGCTATACTCGCGAATTACTAGCTCTTTTATATCACCTAAGCTTCAATGCGGACAGCGGTTGCGACCAATTCGCCCACTAAAAGGTCGACGACCAAATACCACACGTGTGAGTCATGCAGTCGTTTCGTCACTCGCACGAGAGCCGCAGTCTTCTTTCGGCTGCCTCTGCGCATTCACTTCCGTTTAGTGTAATCGCCGTTGGCCCGTCGACCTATTCCGGGAAAGAAAACATGCGTGGTAACTGAAGTGTAATGCGCATCGGACTAGAGCGGGAAGCGAAACTGAGGCAATCGGTAGCATAGTGCAGGCTCAGGATTAGACATTTACGAAATTTATGGACGGACGTTGCAAGGCCAATTAACTGCGCAAAAGCCCCTTACACGTATGACTCACCCATTCAACGCAATTGTTTATCCGAATATATACAGAACGCTGTCGGAGGATGCTGGCTTAACAAACAGAGCTTAATAACGGAGGGAACGCATCTCAGGTATGGACTCCGTGCAAAATATATGCATTTGAAGCATTACTGCTACTATTGAAACTACATGTAGCATACACATTGGGCCGTGTGGCCAATGCGTTTAATTCAACATTGCATTGCTGTTGGTTGTAGTAATGTCCTAACGCAAGAGCATTCGCACCGTTAAACGGAAGCGTTTACACTTTGGGAAGTGAAAGGCTATTTAAGCGGAGTGGTGGAAAACGAGAACATAACGAGCAGGATCTGAATGACTTAATTGCTCCGCCTTATGTAAGGAGGGCTGCACAACAATGTCCCAAAGTACAAATTATTTGACGAGGCTTCAGTTTGAACTTTTGGGCTTTGCAAGTTGCCCATCAGAAATGCATGGCACACACACGGCCGCGGAAAACACACGACAACATGCTTCGGATGATGTCCTTCGAAAGGACATGGTCCGCCATCCACATGCACTTTCTCTAAGATGCGTCACGGGGTCCGCTATAAATCAGATAACATTCAAATTACCCCAAGGAATCCGACTTGCGCACTGATTGACGCTAGCTGCGATGGCGCCAGTGGGTGGAAACTGGCTACCCCATGGGAATCGGGCACATGCCCGCATGGTACCATTCCGGGCGTAAACGAGCCCGATTTTACTTCCCGTCCCGTCTGCCCGTCTCGGTGGACAAATGGACATTGAATGGGCTTGTGGCGGCGGAGCCAAAGATCATTTGCGGAGCGGACATGCTCATTTGCATTCGTATCGGGTTTTGAATTTGCACTGGCATTGTCAACCATAATAATTTGATTCATATCGCGCATTTGTGAATCAGTGGAATGCGAACGGAATAGTACGAAAAGACACGGGAATTGGCGGTAACACAGCAAAATACATTGCACCTTAAAGAGCATTTATGTCTGGCGGCGCTGCCGAGAATACAATGATAGCGATGGAAGTAACATCCACACAGTTCCCAACCTTGGTCTGCTCCGAACGCATCAGTATTTTTGAGCTAACAGAGACCGACGGAGACGTCCGCGCGGAAGAAATTGGTGCCGGCGTCGGCCAACTCTTTGCCTTTTTCCGGCCACTCGGTGCCAGTTCCCGGCGACGCGGGCAAATGTCCGTTCGATGAGATCCTTCAAGGACGTTTTTGTCCTCACTCCACTTCGCGGGAAGAGTGACCAATTCGGTCTCTTTGCTAAAACGCCGCAGGAAACGCTGCGGGAATTACGCGCTAGGCAAAAAGGGCAATGGCGGGAAACGAATCGTTTGCCCTGTCGCAGTCAGACAAATTTAGTCTTTCTAGCAAAATACCGCAGGAAGCGCTTCCTAACACTTGCGTTTTCAGAAAAGATAAGACGCTGAAATGCTAAATTTCGATAAATGGGAAGATGCTGTGACAAAATTAAAGGACGTGCGCATGCGCGTTACTTTCGGTTCGGTGAAGCGTTTTGCGAAATGATCTTGGCGATTTATGAATGAGGGCAGGAACAGAATGACGATAGCACAATATGTACCTACCTATGTGCAAAAAGGACGCGCACAAATGTCGCGGTGCCTGAAGTGAGGTCACGGAACGATCTTAGGGACGCAAAGCGTACAGTAAATGAGGTGACGCCTAGCCGCACTTCAAATTAGAGCTAACTTACAGTGAGGGCTCAGGGTAATTAGCTATCCGCTGTTCTGCTTCCCGTAGGACTTAACCAATTACAGTAAAGTTGTTTTCGAAAATGTACTGTAAAATTTCACGTACCTACCTACTGTAAGGCACAGATGTAAGCGGTACAATAAGTTGAGTAAATGAATTTGCACGGAGTGGTGGAAGCTAAAATCGGAGGAACGGGTTCATCCGATTCTAACAGTGGTCTTAGGACTGAGCCGCTCCTTTGGTGGAATCTTCTCATCCTCGTTCTCTATGGCTAATCTTTCCCGCTAAGCCTATTCAAGCGAGCACACCGCATAGCGGCGGAGGTGGCAAAGAATGGGATGAACGCTGTGTGCACTCAGTGGTCAGCCGAGCCGTTTTCGCTGGTCAGTCGAATAGCGGTCGCTCAATGGGATGGCTTTCAGCAAGCCTGCTTCCCATCGTGGACTACAGCACGGAAAGCGGGAAAGAAGCTAGTGTCCGCCGAAGGGAAAATGGGTGCATGGCGGCCCTTCAAAGAAATCGAAAATCATTGGAAGCCCGAGGCGTGGCACTTGACCCAGACAGGAGGATAATGTAATTAGAAAGGAGGACCGGTCAGTGCGGAAAAACGTCTTGTGTGCGTTGGAGAACTGCGCAGGTTGGGCGAAACTCCGCCTTCGCTAATGGGCGCCCATTGTTTCCGCTTGGTGCTCCGAGTATGCATAAAACCCTCCGGTGGCGGGATCCAGGATAACATTCACGAAGGTCTTAAAAGAAGCAGCGGACGTGGCCAGTTTTAAGTAGCACTGGTGGTGGCATTGTTCGGCCGTCTTGCTCCGATATTCAATGTAAATGCAATAAACGTCTTCAGTATTTTACTAACTTTTTGCAAGTCCTTGCAGTGCATCGGCGAATGATTATGGAAAGAAACCGGCGATTTACCGCGGTCAAAAGTTCTTTGGCTGCCGCCCAGAAATAGTTCGATTTCTTTTCTCGCTTTCTTACGCGGCTCAGAGTAGCGAACGTCTGACGTTCGTAACGTCTTTGTGTCTAATGACGTACTGTTTGCACAACTGCCGAGCGGTCCTAGCTGCGACCTTCTGAGGTCAATTGCAAAATGAGCGGTCGCATGCGCTCAGTCGTCACCGAAAAAAGGCACTGTGTTTGCAACTGAACTCTGCGACTTTATGCGTTCGTAACTGTCGTTCTTGCGCTGTCTCCTTCGTAACATTAGACGCGACGAACTCTTCGCCGGCTGGATGTGACCCGAATTATGACGAACGCGGTCATCAGCCGGGCGGACAGTGCGGCGCGCGAGTCGTTAGCGGTCATCGGAATGGGAACGCATTCCGCTGGTCATGCGAACGCGTCCGGATCGCGTCAAAATGACGAATGGACCCGCGGACCGGAGAACGCCGCAGTACAATCCGAATTTCGACGGAGAACTTGTTAAGAATGAGCGGGAAGCGGAGTAGCCGGGGAGCGATATGAAGCGATTAAAAGGTGTATCCTTGTGCGTACCGAATTCTTGCCACAAAAGACCCCCTCCGGCCGTAGATGTCCCGCCACCAGCTCAATGGGGTGGATTTGGCATTGAGTCAAAGTAAAGTGTAAATGACCCACACCCGCAAGTGTACAGGGGTTCAAGCGGTGCGTGTACCGTGAAAGGAGCACCCGGTCAGCGTGCTTTCCCCCTGCTTGTGTTCACTCACCACCGCTACAGACGCCTGCGCAACACCGAGATCCCGTTTGGGCTCATAACGGAGGGTCCTGCTATAATGCAAGTCCCTGTTTATTGACGCACGTTCGTCGGCGCCTGAATCGTCCTTCATCATCCCCAGGAGCAGAAGCTTCCTGGGGCGACTCGACCGCTCCAAAGTGGACTTGAAGAAATGTAGCGAACGTTGTAGCGAAGAACGATTCGGAAATGGCCCACGTGTTAGAACGAGTTTAGCACCAAGGCTGAGCGGGTCCCGGTCTTGGATCCTGTGGACCTTGGGGCCCCGCTGTTGGTCCGAGTTTTGGCCGTCGATAAAGACGTCGCCCATCTCGACTTTGCGATGATCCGCCGCGCCGTAAGCCGACTCACATTTTGCTTGTTTTGGTTGCGTTTCCTTCTCAATTTCTGCAAATCGTCTATGTAATTCCCCCTCCCCACGTTTCTCCGAATTGCTAGGGGTTGAAGTTTCGACGGGGACCGGACAACTTTGCCAGCGCCATATTGAGAAAAATGAGGTGCGTTTTGGTCCTGGCCCTGTTGTCTAAGCCCTTCTCTTGGCCCTGGTAACCCAGGACGAACGTGCCCAGCCCTGCTTAGAACACATGGAACGTACATTGCTTGCGGAACAAAGCGGCAAAGCTAATTGTCGGGCCCTTCTAGCTGATTTATCACGCTTGAAGCTACCGCCTGGATTAGCTTCGGGCAAGATAACATTGACACCAGCGCTTTCCCGAACTGAAGGAAACATTCAAGGCCGCATGTTCCTATAAATGCTCTCGCAATTGCACGTAAATACGCGCATTCTTGTTTTCATATCCTTGTATTCAGTGTACTCTTCGATGAATAATACGGCCCCTAGCCACGTTATCGACTGGTTCACGCACCCGGATACTGACGAGACTTTTTGGCGTTCTGCCGCGCACCTCGCTTGCGTGCTATCGTCACGCGCTAGCATCGTCTGTTTTCGTCGTTACGGAAGCCTTCGTGAAGCCGAAATTACGCCGAAGTTCCACTGTTTTGGTGCCTTTGGTTGAATGCCATCGTATGCGAACTCTGTCCGAGTGCGAAGCACTTCGATTTGTCCTTAATTTTCCCGTCATTACGCCGTTACTTTCAGGCATGTCCGCAGAAGCTAAATCGAGCAGTGCGCCCGAAGAGCAGACGAAGAATGCGGAGGCCGAGCCTGCCGTAAAGCCGGACGTCTCCAAGTTCATGGACCGCTTCAAGGCGCTTCACAAGCGGCGGGTAAGCACAGACAAACAGTTTAAGCCCGCAAAAAGCTAAACTGGATTAAGCTCAAATTGCCTCGGCCATGTGTGTGTCGGTGTCGGTTCTTATTTACAAACTTTGCGGACGAACTTGACTCAAGCCGAAGCAGCACTCCATAACTTCAAGTTCATTGCTCCACTTTCAGGAAGACTCGCGTCGCGTGAACCACGAGCACGTCGTGGAGGAAGACCGGCAGGCAAAGCTGCCGAAGAACTTTGAGTCCAAACGGCGCCGTCAGGAGTGGGAGCTGCAGGAGATCGAAGCAAGAAAGGTTCGTCCTCAGCGTGAGCGTAGAACGGACGGTAGACGGGCTGCTAGTTAGTCAATCGAATAACGTTTTTACACCAATTTGGTGTGACCCGCATTTGATTTTACCAGCTTAGTACGCTACTTAGCCGTCGTCCACGCATAGGCTTAGGCTGTACCATAAGGCTTAGGCTAAGAATATGCCCAGCCAGTATAGGGTCCTTTTTAGGTTGGAGTTAACCACGTTGACAAATAATTTTCGCCCGTTGAATTCACTCCAATAATGGACGATATTTCAGGCGGCCGCTTACGCGACTGTTCTTATGCTTAAGCTGTTATTAGGGTACGGGCTAGGAACACGTCTTTACTTTAAGAGGAATACTTACGTTGTGGTAAAGAACAGTCTTGCTGCTTGCTATGTTAGTACGTCGAATCTGCTTTGCTCACTTACTATGCTTCAGGCGGCCGAGGAGCGCGGCGAGGACTACGACCGCCTGAAGGCACTCGAGACGCAGGCGGACGTCGCAGACAAGGTGGAGGCCGCTAAGCGCCGCAAGAAGAACCCCGACCAGGGCTTTGCAAGTACGTACTTTTCCGTACAGATCATCACAAGCGTCCCAGTTTGCAACTTACACGCTTAACGTCGTTCATTTCAGACTACGAGTCGATGTCGATGCGTCAGTACGAGCGACTCACCAACGGCATCAAGCCGAACCTCGAGTCCTACCAGAAGATGAAGGCCGTCGTGTACGTAGCCTGCACTAGGCTTTTGACGTAATTGTTCCCCTTTACAGAGGCGAGGAGGAGTTCTACCCAACCGCCAACACGCTCATCCAGGGCTCGCACTACCCGACGGACGCCGCTCTCGACAAGCTCTCGAACGACGTCCATGGACAGTAAGTTTTGCGACCTGCTGGATAGCTGAATACGAATAGTCCTTCCCGCAAAAAAACGGGTTATAAAATCCGTTATTCAATTCGTTGCCTTCCCGAAGCAAAAAGACTCAAAATGCATGGGGCTCCGCAAAGGCAAAATAAGCTTTTTACGGAACTTATGGACACATCGTTAGAGCGCGTGGTGCGGGGCCGCCGCAGGATACAGCAGCCTCCCCTAATAGCGAGCCCTCCAATACCCCCGAGTGCTGAAAACTAGTCCGTGATGGCGTTATGGACCCTAGCTTGCTGCCTTACGAAGTAACTAGCCTCTCGCGTGCGCTAACGCTCACGCATCGACGCCCGCAACCCCTTAGCGGGGGTTTGGCGCGATTCTGACCGGCCATGACTGTTAACTATCAGCTGCGGTGCAGGAGTTAGCTCATGCTACATGCTACATGTTCATGCAGATACCGCTCGGTATACGCGAATGCATGCATGCCTTCACACAACCTGCCATGCGAATTCTTCAACATCCGATATGCTGAGTATGCGATAGCGCTTGGTACACATGAGTGCGCGCATGCATGCTTCTGCATGCGCCTACCGCTGGGTAGGCATGACAGCTTGCATGCATGCGTGCAGCATGGCACGCTGACGCATTTTGTTGAAAGTTTTATTATCCCCTTGTAGCCGATCGAAAAGATATAAGGAACATCTATCCTGGTTATTAATCCCAGAAGCATTGTCGCACAGCGGTACGGCTCCCCGCGAACTCGATACTTTTGGGCGATGACAACATCGCTTTAGGTTATAGTGATAGGTAGGTAGGTTAATATCCGGAAACTCGGAATATTCTGCTTGTTCTTTTTGGGGGTTCCCCAGGTATGGCATGTTAGTAGGCCTTTTGACTGTCGCAGCTACTGATGGATGCCGTTGTAGGAATGAAGAAGCGCGACCAGTACCACCGTCGGCGCATGTTCGACCCGGAGGCGCCGATCGACTACATCAACGAGCGCAACCGCAAGTTCAACCAGAAGCTGGAGCGCTTCTACGGCAAGTACACCGAGGACATCAAGGAGGACCTCGAGCGCGGAACGGCTATCTAATCCCCTTCTTTATGCATCCACCATTTTCACGGCTTCAGTACCCGTACGATTTAAACGTTCTGCTCTTCGTCGAAGAAATAAACTTTCCTTTCAACAGCTGTCCGATGCTACCATTCTCACATTTCTTTCTTTGTAGGTTAGCAGAGAATGCGGCTTTTCTGTTTGAGTAAATCTCTGTCAAAATCGCAGGAGTACCCGTATCGAGGTCCCTTTCATCCATAGCGGTGTTAGCCTTTTGTACCGTGGGTTTTAAACCAGTTTTCCTTCGTCTTATGCCTACCAGTCAAAACGCGACATTCAGGACCAGCCGAGCTTACAGAACTTAGGATGGGGGTCATTCGGTCCAGGAATGTTGGTCCAGCCGCTACATTCATAGCGGTAGCTGGATTCAGTTAAAGTGGCTTCGGTGCAGCCATGTTCACTTGAACTCGACAGTTTAAAAAAAGTACGAGTACGAGCGGCTTAGCGCTATGCGTTCATGCGTAATAAGCATTGGAATTGAAGCCAAAGATATATCTGAAGTCGCTGATGGAAGAAGTCGTAATACGCTGCTTGGAAACTCCAAACGGCGTGATTCTTAGGCCAAGTTCCAGTCAAGGTCTTGCGGATGTCTCGCGCGTTTACCGCAATTAGGGCAACTGAGTGCCTTCGTAGGGGCAACAGGGCTGTCTGTACTAAAAGGACGTCTACAAAGCCGTCGTCGCCTGAGAATGTAGTAGGTAGCCAGGTAGATTCTTCGCCGTAAAACATTGCCCTTTTGGCTAAAATTCCCAAGGCAGTCTAGCCGATATGGACCTACTGGTGGTGCGCAAAGAGGAGTATGATCGTCTTTATAGCTGCGCGGGGTTCAACGCCAGTGCTGTGCCACTATGCGAACGTCAACGGCCGGTTATCGGGATCGTATATATCGCCTTCTTCGTGCTTTATGGGGTAACTGCCTGAATTAAGTCAATTCCTTTAGACAGGATATTCTGAAAATTAATTCCCTCTAATCTAACTAAAACTAGTGATTTGCTGCCAGTAAAATTGCCTATAACTGGATCGCTCAGTTAAATTTACTTCAGCTGCCCTACATTCCCTGCTTGTTCTTCATTGCGAAGCGGCTCGACAAGGCCAGCTACAAGTTCATGTTCTTCATTGGGGTCATCGACGTGCTCAATCTTCCGATACCGACGATCTTCAGCGGCTACTATGCCTTAAAAGGAGCCGTGTTCTGCGACGATCCCATGCCGTTGTACCTCGCCGGTGTGTACACGAACAGTAAGACACACATTACTTGGACGATTTTTTTGCTAGGGTGCCTAGACAGACACCGACTTACCGAAAATCGAATAGCGAGGTTGTTGCGCCGGAAGGTACCGAATGTCGAAAAAACACTTCGATTTTGGGTAAAATTAACACTAAGTAAAATGACCGCCGCTAGGGGAATCGAACATTATACTGAAGTTTGAAATTTCTTCGTGGATCTTCGCTGGTTTCGCCATTGGAGACTCTTCGGCGGATAATGTTGTCGACGTCGATAGACAGCCTTCAATACCGGTAGCGGCGTACGGAGCGCTTAAAGTCATTTTACCCTTACGGAGACACTATTAGTACTTTAGCCTTGTGGTATCAAGAGACCGCCGTGACGGTCGTGCTGGCGCTGAACAGATTCGTCGAGACCGTGTCCCCCACCTGGGGCCGTAAGCTGTTCCTCGGACGGAGGGCCTGGCTTTGGGTGGCACTGCCGACCGTCTACGGTTTCTACTTCGGCTTCGTCGGCAAGCCGACCATGTTCAGCGGTATATACGCCACGTTCATGTTCAACCCCTATCAAGGGTATTCGAACGACAAGATGCTTGAGGTAGAGCATAGAGGACCCGAATCAGTAAACAAGACAAACGTTGCAGTACGAAAACTTCCATCACACCCTTCACAATGCGAGTGTGGCGATCTCGTTGGTCGCCCTCTACCTGGCCTTTATCTTGGCCCTCAAGGCAATGGCGATCACTCACGACCACTCGGCTATGCAGAATCGCGTAAGTGATTAAGCTGGTCAGAGCTAGAGACGGTGCAGACACCATGTGCCGTTACGTTCCCATTAAAAACGTTACGGAACGTTAGGGTGGCATGGCATTTACGGTGCTGTGCTGTGGGCCGTGCCGCTGTGAGCCATCACGCAATGCAGTGACGTGATCACGGCAAGGTGCACGACCTTCAGCACTGCGTGCCATCTCCAGTCAGAATGACCTGGTTTCCGGTCGCCTTGCGTATGCGTTGTGATGATTTAGGCGTTCGTCCAGGTGATCATCATCTGCACTGTCAACTGCGTCACAGCGCTCGTGTTCCTCCTTCTGACCTACATAGACCTGAGCAAGGCGATACTGCTTGTGGGGCATCTCTTCTGGATCCATACGCACGGTTAGTACTCAGCGTAAGCAAGAATGGCCGAACAGGGCGTCGAGGTTCTTATACTTATGTCCCTAAAATTTCAGGCCTGCCTGGATTGACGTACATCGCAATGAACAGAACTATGCGCCAGGAGTTTTGCGACGCCATGAAGTCGGTATCGCATTCATCTAAGACAGCACCGCTTCGTGTCGTTCCGCTTAGTCTGTGACTGGGCTTTAGACAGTCTTTCAGCTCCAATCACTTTAGCAACTATGCTACCATATTTGTCTAATCACGGTTTCATATTGCCGTTTTCTTGCATTTTCCTCCACATGCGACTTCGATTTTACTGCATTTTGCGTTAATTGTCACGTGTTTTGCACATTAAAAAAGTATAAATACCTACAAATGATTAGCTCTAAGGATACGTCCATTTCAAGAAAACCAGAAAGCGTAAAACATCGAGATCCTCTGATTCATCGATAAAACAACGCAATCCCAGGCCACAGCCGCTACTTCCTTTATATTTCACGATGTCTGTGTATGTTCCTTGTGCTACGCATTATCGACATACCGATACGTATGACGGGATTCTGAACCGTTGAAATCGGTGCCGTCGTCGATCGACAGGAACAGTCATCGTTTGCCGGCGCACTAGAGAATAACAGGAGAAGGAAATGTATGCCCCTTGCTCAGTCAGCGAACGTTCTTATTTCATTTTTGTTAAGCGGAAACGTAGCGGAATGGTGGCGTTACGCTCGTGACGCACCACCAAGGTATTTACGCGTCATCAGGAAATTCACAGACTATTTTTCCTTTCGACGGCTTAGTCTGAAGACGTAACGCTGTTTCGCCAGTATCATTCTCCAAGCCCAGGCCCTTCACTCCATTTGCTGGTAGCCGACGAACCTTGCAACAATGTTAGGCTTACTGCCCACCTTGAACTTCTTCTTGCTTTCCGCTACTCTTATCGTCGTCGGAAACGCAGCCGTCGGAAGCAGAGGTAAGCTTCGATGTTTCGCTCAGAGCCCTTTCGTTTTTGACCAACTGAACTGCCTATAAAATTAAGGTTATCGAGCACCTGTCTTCCCAAACCGTGCCCCACAACCGATGGGCCGGAGCTATTCGTCGGGAATGTCTCGCGCACGAGGTTATGGATCAACGAATTCCATGCCGCAGAATTCCCGCTATGCGACTGGGTACGGCACCATGGGAAACGGCAGAAACGGACCCCGCTACGGCTCTACGACGGGAGACCGGTGAAGTAATACGGTGCCCACGAGTTCCTCCGTTCCCCAAACCCTCAGCGGAGCCTCACTGGGACTCGATCCTGCGTAGCACTGTTGTACCCACTTTATTGCCGTAAAGATGGAATAACGACAAGGTCTGCAGTAATGGGCAATCCGGGCTTCGGGCCAGAGGCCCTCCGCCCGGGGGATGGTGAAGCCGGAGGTGGTGTACTGCAGATAGGTGGAACTGAGCTCGGTGTAGGCTGGAACTAACTCGAAGGTAGCATACCGTGGTCTTATATAGTGGCCGGGTGATGACAATTGGTGGAGCCAGATGATGACAAATGGTGGGCTGATATGAGGCTACAACACCACTGTGCTCTGCCTGAACGGCAGAGCACAGAGACCACAATGGTTATACTACATCTGCCACAAATAGGGGTGCGAGTGCCCCCTACTCGCAAGATGGGATAGGGAGGGGCAGTGCACATGGTGTTGGAGAGTGGCAGAGGTGGGCACAACAAGGATGTTTTATGAGTGAAGAGTCTGGATAGCGGAAGAGTGAGACAGGGTCGATGCAGATTGATGGGCATACGGGTCATGGGAGTCGGAGACAGGGCACGGACGTTTGGCGAGAGGTACAGAGCACGGGGAGCGGATATTGAGCAGGGGGGATAACACAATATATGGGGAATACAAGAGATGCATTTTTTGGATTTTGTGGGTTTTCTTTGAGACACATGCGACATACAGAGTGAGCGCACAAAGTTACTGGTTCTTCGACGGTTTGACATGTTCTGACACTGGCTCGAGCGCTGCCAGCGAGCCGCGTACGTGCGTCGAATCGGGCTCATCAAGAACTTGCGTCGAGTCGTGCTCATCCAGAACTTGCGTCGAGTCGTGCTCAGCAAGAACTTGTGTCGAGTCGTGCTCTTCAAGAACCTGCGTCGAGTCGAGGTCATCGCCGGCTTGCGTCAACTTGTGCTCATCAAGGATTTTGCGTTGAGTCATGCCCATTGGAGTCTCGTTCGGCGTGAATCGTGTGTCGTAGTCGACGACGAAGGTGTTTACCCACAACCCGTTACGCATGATTGTCATGTTGGTGCTCAGGGCGAAGGTGCTGACACGGATTTCGTCTTGCGTGGATGCTGTTGGGGTGTATAGCGCGGTGGCGTGGACGAGCTGCCAGTGATGCTCAGTAAAACGTGTCGTGATTAAAGAGTTGTGGCGTTCGTGCTGGTAGGTTGTTGTGAAAGCCATCGTCGGTTGTGCCAAGGCCAAGAGCGCGATGAGAAGGCATGGAAACTGGAGATGGCGAACGGCGTTAACGTGGTAACGGGGACGAATCGGATCGTCGTTGTGGTGTCGGCGAGGATGGTACGTCGAGTGCACAGGTGATCGTTCGCGACGGTCATAGGACTCAGGCCGGCCATAGTTGCGGCGGTTGCCCCACGGTGGTGGGTTTTGGGACCTGCCTCGGTGCTCTTCGCGCGGTCGGTTGTGAAACACAGGTGGAGGGCTGAGAAATCGTGGGCGTGTATCGTCTCTTGCAGGGCTTCTGGAATCCCAACGTCGGTATGATCGATAGTTGCGTCGTGGCTGGTTACTAATGTCCCAGTCGTGCGTCCATTTCGGTTCTCGTTCCCCATTCCAACGGTTTTCGTCGTACTGGTCGTGTCGCGAGTGTTCCTCTTGTACGAAAGCAACTTCGTTGCGAGGCTGTGCCATGCCACGGAGCGCTTGATCTCGTCAACTTGTTCTTGGAGTTCACGTTGTTTTTCTGCTAAGCATATGGCGTTGATTGCAAGGCTGCGGGTTGATGTCGCGCTGTAGGGTTTCCTCCTTCTTTGCTTCAATGATCGCGGTTTCCAAGGAGTCAGGACGGTTTCTGCGCATAAGTTGTTCCTTGACATTGGGCTTGAGACCGCCCAGGAAGTAGTCTACTTCGAACTTCTACTTCGAAGGAGCGGCGCACGAGGAAGCGAATTGCACGGCCGTATTCCGAGACGGATTCGCCGTCCTTCTGCGTGCGGTTCTGAAGCTGTTGACGATGGTAGTTGTTGTCAGATGACGATGCGAGCCGTTGGCCAAGTTCGGTTAGTAGTTGCTTCCAGTCGTTGCGCGTTGCGTTGGTTAGCGTATGGTAGATGGCGTTAGCTTCGCTTTCCAAAGCGGCTGGGATCATCTGGCACTTAACCGTGTCGTTCCAATCCATGGCTAAAGCCACAGCGTTAAACTCGTCGAGGAACGTGGCAAATGGGCGGGTGTCGTCGCGTCCCTTAAACTTTGGCAACGGGATGGCTGGGAAGTTCTTGCGCGTTGTGAGGCGTAATTGCTCGAGTTGTTGACGCAGGTCATCCAGCTGCTCCTCGGTGGTAGGCATGGCTGCGAGAAGTATTACGAAGTTGAGCAGGGAAGCAGTGGACAGAAGTCGGACTGGAAGCGATGCGAAGCAGGCGAGCTGCTTGGCCTGCACAGGTGTACTGGTTTGGGCTGACTGGGACGTCTGATTTTATGCCCACTTCTTCTTATCGGCAACCGCGTGATCTAAGATGGGTGGAAGTAGTTCGCTAATGGCTTTTACGTCCGTCGCATGCCTATGCGGCTGATAGGAAGTCGCTAATAGCTTTCTAGTATCGTTGAAACGGAGACCAGAAGTCGCTGATTGGTCGTAGACGTCAGGTCCGCAGGAATTCAGATGTTGTGCTGTTTTCAGTTGCTCCGGTCCTCGAGCCTTTGTGAAACTATGACTGATCGAACAAACAGAAGGTCCCTGGTGGGGTCACAGCGAAGAGAATGGAGTCCGGAACTGACTGCATCATGCTAGACGTTGATCAGGCGTCGATGAAGCGAGACATTCTGGCGCAGCTGCCGTGTGGAGAGGGAGAATTTGCTGTGATGCGCGCGGCACTGTAGTTGTCGGAGTGCTAGTCATTCCCTCGCCGGCAGCCACTTACAACTAGCTTGAAGAACTTCACGTTCTTGCGGCTCCTGCGTTTCATCTTTCGTAAATCAAATGTCAAGATTTGGACACTTTGACAAGCGATCTCTCTTGTCAGAGTAAAGAACAAGGAGCTATAGCTCGTGTGCGGCTCGTTCGTAGTCCAAGTGCCAAGGCTGTGCCGAGCACTTAGCAAGCGGTCTCTCTTATCCGAGTCTGAAGCCCTTAGCTATCAATTTGCCTTCTGCGCGGGATGTTCATCGCGTGCAAGCTAGTTGTCGGTTCGTACGGCCGTACTCATGAGGACTGACGGTGCTAGTCCCTGAAGGTCTTATCAATGAATCAGTAGATTTTGGCGCGCGAAGTGTTGGATCTTCTGGCGGAACTTCTGTTTGATCGAATTGAGTCACTTCGTGGTATACGTTAATTGGACTGAAGAGCTAGGACGTGGTGGACGTGAAGCAGTGATCCGAAAGCGACGTTGATTCGAAAGCCCTCGTTACCGGTCTTACGGCCGTTGAGATGGTTTGGAGATCTTTCGGAGCCTATGCGTGCCCGCAGTGGTCTCTGCTTTAGAATCAGGGCGACCGGTGTTGTTGATTGAGCGCGGCGACCTGGTTCTGGTTAGCAACATGGAAACGATCCCCATCGTTCCGAGTGCTTATGCACTCTAGCGTTGAACATGGTTAGTCGTGAAGTATGGGTCCCCACTCTGATATACTCGGCGCTCAGCGAAGGTCGCGGTGGTTCTGGCGGTGGTCTCTGGGTGTCCTGGTGGGTTGTGTTTTGGGGGCGTCGGGGTAGCCTGCCGTGGCTGAATCACCGCCGGTGGCGTCGCTGGAGCGCAGGAGAATAACTCGAGAATTACGTTATTCTCGCTGTTGGTGAGTCATCTCCTGTAGGATCGTTGGGGCAGGAGAATAACTCGAGAATAATGTGAGAATTGCATTATTCTCGTACATCACGGCGACACAGTGTTAGGGTAGATGATTTGACCTTGTGCAGCATGAACTCAGCGGCGGGAGGTGACAACGGAATGGACTTTGCGTCGACATCGGAGATGGCGTGCCGTGTAAGTGCGAAGAACGAAAAGAGAATAATACGAGAATAATGTGAGAATATCATTATTCTCCCAACCGGTGAGTCGCTTGCATGCGTCGAGTTCTTCGGACGCTACGTTGGACGCTGTGTGACGCTGGTTCGCGGACTGAGCACGGTAGGAGCCGCTCGGGCGATCGCTGGTCGGAGCCCATTACATTCTACGATTGGCTCCGATTCGGCTCCGAATTGGCTCCGGGTGGCATCGGTCGTTAGGCCTCAGAACTCTCGATTGATCGCTGGTCGGAGCCAATTTCATATGCTTATTGGCTCCGATTCGGCTCCGATTTGGCTCCTGGTGGCATTTGTCGTTAGGTCTCAGAAACTCTCGATTGATCGCTGGTCGGAGCCGATTACATTCTTCGATTGGCTCCGATTCGGCTCCGGTTTCGCTCCGGGTAGCACTTGGGGGTTCAGGAGTCTTTGCATTAACTCCCAAAAAGTTCCAATGACTTCCAGGGTGGTGAGAAGCTGTGTCGTTTGGTGGCGGTGGGGGTTTTTGCATTAACTCCCAAAGACTTCCAAAGACTTCCAGGATGGTGAGAAGCTTAGTCGGTTCGATGTCGGTCGGGAGTCTTTGCATTAACTCCCAAAGACTTCCGTTGGAGTATGTAGTCTTTTCCGCTTGATGGTGGCTGGGAGTCTTTGCATAAAGCGCGTTGCTTCGCCCGTTTGTCCTTGTCCCGTATGGTTGATTGTCGTTGTCGGGTAATGGGGTAGGGCGGGCTCTTGCTCCGGAGGGGCGCGTGTGTCCCATATGCCTCCCAATTGAGAAATCAAAGAGACTCACGGTTATCGGCGTCGTGCACTTGTCGTCGATCGGTCGGATTGGTTGTCGGTTCTTGGAGTGTTAGACGGTCTTCGCGGCTTGGCTAGCGGTGGAATAGGGAGGGAGAAGAACGTCGTGGAACCTCCACTGAAGTAATACGGTGCCCACGAGTTCCTCCGTTCCCCAAACCCTCAGCGGAGCCTCACTGGGACTCGATCCTGCGTAGCACTGTTGTACCCACTTTATTGCCGTAAAGATGGAATAACGACAAGGTCTGCAGTAATGGGCAATCCGGGCTTCGGGCCAGAGGCCCTCCGCCCGGGGGATGGTGAAGCCGGAGGTGGTGTACTGCAGATAGGTGGAACTGAGCTCGGTGTAGGCGGGAACTAACTCGAAGGTAGCATACCGTGGTCTTATATAGTGGCCGGGTGATGACAATTGGTGGAGCCAGATGATGACAAATGGTGGGCTGATATGAGGCTACAACACCACTGTGCTCTGCCTGAACGGCAGAGCACAGAGACCACAATGGTTATACTACACCGGTATATTTGTATTTGTATTTGTATTTATTGCTACTCCATCGCACGAAGCATACATAGTAGCAAAGGGAAAACCACTTAGGGACGTAAATCCATATGAAGTGGGTTCAAAACAAGGAAAACCAGAACAAGGAAACTGTTAGGCATCTTGGTAATTGAAGACAGGGTCGGAAAGGACAAATGTGGCATCGAGGGATTGCACGAAGGTTGTGAAGGCGTCAACATTGGCGACATTATCGAGGGACACCGGCAAGTTATTCCACAAGATGATAACGCGGTTCCAGAAGGCATGATGGAAAGCGGCACAGAACGAGGGCTTGTACACTGCACGTGAGTGGAGTCGAGGATTGTCTCTGTAAGGAGGCTGAAACAACACGTTACTATCGAGATCATAGTCGCCATTAAGTAGCTTAAAAGTGGTACGAAGGTCGGTAACAGCTCTACGGTATTCAAGAGAGTCAAGATCACAGATGCGGAGTCTGTGCTCATATGAATCGTAGGGAATCTTCTTCAGTTTTAGAACTTTTCTAGTGTAGGTCCTTTGGGGTTTTTCAAGTCTCTTGATCAGCTTAATGTAGTGCGGGCTGAAAACTTCGGTCCCATACTCCAGTTTGGGGCGAACATAGGTTTTGTAGGCAGTCAGAAAAAGCTTCAGATCAATGTTCGGAAGGGCTCGTATTAGCTGGTGCAGGGCGATGTTGGCTGACTTAACCACTCGATTTATATGCGGCTCAAACGTGAGGTTTGAGTCAATATAGATTCCCAGGTCTCTTACTTCTTCCGAGGGTTCAATGACAGCTTCCTCCACGGAGTAGGAAAACTCGACTGGTTTTTTACCTAAGCGAAGGAGGACAGTTTTCTTGGCGGAAATACCTAGCGAGTTCTGTCTAGACCATTCGACGACGCGATTTATGCATCGCTGAAGTGCCTCAGCGTCTTGTTCATTGTCTACTACGCGATAAATTTTGAGATCGTCAGCAAACAATTTAAGCTTGCAGTCTGGAGGTAGGTATTCGGGAAGGTCGTTTATGAAAATGAGGAACATTAGCGGCCCCAACGAACTTCCCTGAGGTAGCCCGCTACCTGGGATGAATTCTGACGAGAAGCATTGGTTTATCTTGACTTGGTGGGCGCGTCCACAATGGTTATACTACACC
This sequence comes from Aphelenchus avenae, assembly GCA_020875895.1. Classification (NCBI taxonomy): domain Eukaryota; kingdom Metazoa; phylum Nematoda; class Chromadorea; order Rhabditida; family Aphelenchidae; genus Aphelenchus; species Aphelenchus avenae. The sequence continues at coordinate 64,672 of JNEY01000522.1, read as the reverse complement.
GGTATATACCCGGTCAGGGCGGGTACCACCCTTCGCCGCCTTCCGACAGAACCCACGTGCCAGGACAACGATGGGCGTCGTCGACGAAGAGCTATTGCCAAATCCCATCGAACTATGGACAATTCTGCACGTCCAGCAGTCGCACGTCAGGAATTTGTCGATGCGTGAATGGTCAGTGTCAGTGTGGACGGCCTTCAGACGTCACACCGTGGGCACCATCTTTCTGCACTCCATCCAGTAACAACGGGAAGGTCTGTGAGAGATCCGAATTTCCTTCGAGTTTCTTCCACTGCCAATGTGAGGCGAGTGTGTGCCGATGCATCACACGGTACCCCGCATGGTCAGCTCCACCGCAAGCGGATCCGCCTGCTAACATCGGGAGTAAGCTATTCCAAGGAAGTCCTAAATTGCTGACCTGGTGATTAACAGCAGTAAAAATATTTGCAAAAAAATAATCTTCGTAACTTCCGTGCGTTCGAGAAATTTTAATTGGGAATAAATTCGTACAAGCAGCTATTTTTATCTCAAAAACTTCCATACTTTTCGGAGAAATATTATTTCGTTTAATTTTTAGGGCATGGTGACATCGTCTCCCTCGCGTTCATTTATACCTATACTGACATTCATTTTGAGGAACAAAAGTGCATGTTGCGTAGTTTAAGCTACATTTTTTGTCGTGCTTTTTAATACTTCAATCTAGGAAAAAATTAACTTCACATTATCAACCCACTTGTTCATTTAACTGTAGCCATCTGTCATGAAACGCGCGACTCCATGCCTGAACTTGTGTGCACGCAGGTCAAGCCTTCCGAGCGACGACGATGCGGTACGTGAGCACGCGAATTGCTTTTCATGGACTTTTTGTCTCTTTAGCGAACGCAACCGTGACAAATGTTCTTTGGGGTGAGACATCTTTTTAAGCATATAATTTATCATTTATTAATTTAAAATTATGTTTAATATTAATTAGGTATATAAATGTATAAATTATTTTTTAAATTAAAAATATGAAATAAATAAAAGAGTTGTTTAGTGATTTATTCATATTAGACATCATTTAATGTGAAGAACCATTTGCTCTAACTTTAGCCTTCTGCGCGCGGCAAGAGGATTGTGCGGCTGCTAGTCTGCACTGCGCGAAGCACACCGACGGATACTATCGTTGCCTGTCGACGTTTCCTGCCTCGCCTGGGTCCGGCTAGCCGACATCTTGGCAAATATGTTTGGTGGTAATAAATGTTTGGTGGGATCAATCAGACTCGAACAATTGCTTTGCTCTCGAAAATTCCGGATTGCAGGTTCGGTGGAACCCGCAAATCCGTTTATTGAGTAAAAATGCATTGAAATCTTCGCGGATCCAGAACAAGCGTCTTATGAGAGGACGCTAGACGGGTTAGCGGAAAAATGCAGCAAAAGGGCTTACAAGAAGAACTGAAAAACTGGCTTGTGGCGGAAGATCGTAGCGACGAGAAGCCTTCGAATACCTTGTTTGATTGTTTGTTTATTTACGTTCTCCGTGTAAGCCCGACAAGTAAAACGATGCCTATGCAAGTGCAAATGACAAATCGTAGGTTTCGATAGTGTCGAGAAACAGCGGAAAGTAAATGAGCGCTCGAACATTGTACGGCAGGACACTGAATAGTTTTTCGCATTGCTGAAGGTAGTAGTTACTGCGCACTTAGAGTCGAGTAGACGGGGTCGTTCCATACCACGTACGGGTGAGGGGATGATCGAGAACTCGGTGGAGAGGCTGACATTGAGCCGACAATGAATAACAGCGTGGAGAACCTTGAGATCAGTTACGCATCTACGACTGAAAAGATTTACACAGTTCAATGCTACCAGGCGTTCACCAAATGACGGGTTTCAGGGTGATGTAGACCGGTGGAAAATTATACGCGTGAAGCGACGTTGCACAGCTTCAAGGACCTGTATGTTCTTGGCTCTGACGGAATTAAAGACCGGGGATGCAAAGTCAGGTATTGGCCGTACATATACACCGAACATTTTGCACATGCAGTGAGCATCGCGAGACTTGAGAGCCTTTAGAAGCAAGAATATGCTAACAATAGAGTACAATACCATAGAACAACAGCACCCGGCTAAAGTACTTTAAAATATTGCTCGAATCTGCAGGATTGCAGGGCAGGACTAAAAATTTGACACTGCAGAAAACTACCAAAGGGGTGGGAGTGTGGGAGAACAAGTGCTTAATTGCCTTCTTATGAGTCTCTCGGACCTAAGCTACAGCACGACCTCCTGTGGATAATACCTGCGCGACTCTTTTACTAGCAAATCTAAATACGTGGGGAAGCAATAGTGCGAGAATACCTAGACGAAGTACGGAGCAAAATCTAAAAGCGACGGGAACGATGGAGAGCGGGGGTCACTTCGGACAATAGACCGTGACGATGCGGTGGCACTGAAGCTAAATCACCTTAAGCCGCAACCAGACTATGCAGATTGCTTTCGGCGGTGACTAGGCCTTGCCGTTCTAGCCGAGTACGGACTTATTTCGACGAGTTGCCGTAGGTGTTCTTCTGGACCTTGCCGTGGCGGACTCCGTGGAGGTTGGGCGCAGATGTCGACGATCACGGCTGAGTGCCTAAACCATGAAGAATTAGGACTAGGCAATGAAATGATAAGCTAAGGTTGCATTTCGCTACTGACCTAAAAAAACCCCCGTAAATGTAGGTGGGACTCCACAGTAGATAGAGTACCACACCGCTAGTCAATAAGCGTTGTGGGCTGCATAGGACCAAAATGACTAAAGAAATCAGTTGAGCAACGCTTACTTTGTTGTTGCGGTGGAAGATTGGGAAGATCGACTTGGGCTGGACGAGACTCAACGTGAGCTGTCGGAGAAGGCGCATGGCCTCTGTAGTCCTTCGAGGGCACTGTAGTCCTCGACAAACGACGGAACTAAGAAGGTGTTTTTTTAGCAAACAATATGAACACTGAGCAGAGCTTACTGCTTCAGTCGAGCCCTTTTCGGACGACGATAACCGTCAGTTGACCGAATGTAGTGAGGCTCCCTTCAGAAGTTTCGAAGGTGCCGATGATCGTACGTGGCGGGACGAGACGAGTGTGAGAACCGGAGGCTGCAGCGCCAGACATGTTCGACTGGACGCGCGCTCTTCGATCTCGAACTAAACAGACACAATAAAATAACTTTGGATTAAAGACAAAGCCAACTACTAAGTTGGAAAATGGAAAGGTAACATGGCACTGAAAAAGTGCAACAAAAGGAAAAAACTGTGCGCTACTCTTTTTTGAGCGACTTAATGACTTTGTTGCATAGGGCGGCTCCGCTTTTTGCGCGAGCCGGACTGCAATTTGGGACCTTCGGGTCTGCTTATTGTGCGACGGGCTTAATCGGACAGCTAGGCTTCACTGAGCAGAGTCCTTTGAAAGCCTACTGACGGAGCTGTACCTGAGAAGGCAACGACTGATTTGGCAGGCCTAGGCATGCGAGAACGACGTGGGCAGGTTTTTGAACGGGAAATTTATCCCAACAAGTTTGGCCGCATTTTTCGTCGGATTGGTCAACTTTTCAGTAGAAAGTTTTACAAAATATCCGACGGAAATCGCCATATGTTGCAGCTTTTTACGCCGACATAGCCAAAATTTCGCTGGTATCGCCTACGGCGGACTAAAATTGACAATGTCGAAAAGGACCAAGGGGGGGGGGGGCAACGCATGTTTGAGCACCGTCCGAAGGCCCGCGCCAAAAAATGTCGCCCGTACTGTCATAAGTGCAGCACGCATGACACCACGAATCAACGGGACGGCGTCGGTTGCGTCGCTGGCGCAGCTGGTATCACGACTAACTCTCCGTATTACAGGTCAGTGGGCGGACTCAAGGGCTCAAATCCCGGCCGCGGCGCAACCTTTTTCACGGGCCTTACGACATGGTAGCTGGCGAGTGGTTCCCTTGCTGGGCGGACGGAACATGCACGTCAACCCTTCTGCACTCCTCTTCGATCGGCAGCGTCCTCGTCCTGCGGCGTCCCCGTACGCTCTCTG
>JNEY01000522.1:47127-58280 GCA_020875895.1 Aphelenchus avenae | reverse complement strand
AGATTATTGGAGGGAGGGGAACTATTCGAGGAATTATTTCGAGTAAATTCGGTTCTTATCCATACTCTTCGGATACGACGCTTTGATGGCTCGCTAAATCCGTGCTGCGTTGAATTAAGTAGTGCTCTCGCTGGGCTTGTCCGAACGCATCTCTCGTAATTAACGGGGACACTTTTACAACCCCTTCTCTTTCAGGTGCAATGGCTCATTCGCTTCCCGCAGTACAACGCTCTTCCGGTGGGCGTCGTTCAGCCTGTCGGCGCGTTTCTGTTCTTCGCAACTGCCTACTTCCAGTTCTTTCAATGTGTAGCGCACACAGCGATAGGGCTCAACCGCTACACCGTCATGCTCGATCCCACAAGGCATACATCGGTCTGTTTTGATAAGTTTTTCGGCGAGAATCTAACGATAGCGTCTTAGATGTGGAACGGCCGTTCGCTAAAGGCAATCATTGCGCTTCTGTTCGCGATACCCTTCGTGACGGCCGCTGTTCGGCTATGGTTTCAGATCATCGTCGTGCCGGATGGGGACGGCTATGGACTGGCTAACACCAACACTGGAACAGATCTGGTGAGACTCTTATAGTGACAAAAATAACTGAATAAGTGCTATTACTTGGCCTCAAACATATTTGCGAATGTGGGGCTAGCGACGCGTGAATAGCAAAATTGGGAAGAAAGGAGTACCCGCTAAATAAGACCTCGAAATCAGTTGCAGGCTTGACACTACCTTATATTTTCAATTGTGTGGCTGATCGTTCTTTCATCTAAAAAGCGATTGTGTAGCCATGTAGTTTCGGACCTTTTTCGGCGTTTTCGATCAGTTGTTGAGTGCTTGGCTGCTTCTAACCGACTTTTTGTAACCTGTATCAAGTTGAGCACATTCATCACAACAGCATCTGTTCGTCTAGTAAACGAGCCACAGCCTATTACAATTTAGGCTGGCGGCATCATCTCCGTCATACTGGCGCTCACAACTTGCGCATTGAGCGCTTTCTTCGAGTTCCGCGCAGTGATCCTCTACCGGAGGCTGAGCCTGAAGCAGAAGCGTGCGCAGCAGGACGAGTTTCGTCTGCTCAGTACGTACCGGCATTCGGCGAACGTCGCTAGTAACGCGTACTTTTAGTTTACGCAATAATCGGGCTCGTTTCGCAGCTGCTAATGGCCGCCATTTGGTTCACGTCGCACGTTATCGGCATGCATAGCGCGGTGGGACAGGCGATCGTCAAAGCGTCACTGCCCTACGTAATCGACTTGTTGTCACTCTCGGGACCGCTGTGCCTTCTTGTTACCAGGTACAAACGACTTCAAAAAGCAGTCCGTCTTTACGAAGAAAACAAGCGCATAAAATAAGCACTATTACCCAGTGACAAAGGTCGTTCGAAGCTTACCTCCGCTTCTAGCAGGTAGAAGGAGACGTGAACCAAAACTGACGGATAATCCCTGTCGCCTATCGCAAATGCTTTGCGTCAGACAAAAAAGTTTACATACGTCATGCCTGGGTATAATTTACACGATTTTGAGGTGAACTTTCGAAAAACATAGAATAATGTTTTAGCACTAAAATTATTCTGTGTTGAACTTAGAACAAAGTCTATCCGCACGGTAACACACCTGGCGATTTTAGCAGGACTGTTCGCTCAAGATACCTCAAATTCTACGGGCTCCAGCCCAAGGGCTCGTCAGCAATCACGGCGTTTTCGGTCATGCCACACTCGTTGCCTTCGGACCACACGGTGTTCGTGACGCGGTCCGCGTCCAGGCCGATGTCGCACCGGTGATGACCTCTGTTCCGCTCTTCTCTGCCGCAGTATGCCAATTAAAACCTTCGAATCGTACTGTTCGCGTTCTGCATCCGGCTCTCTCTAATGGCCGAGCATTATTTCATTTCATTTATTTAAGTCCTAAAGACGTGGCGAAAGGCGGCAAGAACAGTGGCAGACGATCAGCAATCATAGTCAAAATCATAAATCAAAGACAAATCGAAATGCTTTAAGGCCAACTTGAATGACGAATAGAACAGTTTAAGACGGATTCGAGCCGGCAGTTCACGATATAACAACGCAGTGCGAACAGCGAAGAATAAACATATAAATAAAACAACACCAATAAACGTAGATGACTTCCTATGTAACCTACTGAAGAATTTCATAATGCACTAGACCTATCAAAAACTTGCTTTCGGTGTTACTTCGTTCGACACCGCTTGTTTCGACACTGTTATGTTTCGACATTGTAGGTAGTGTAATGTTTCGACACCGTAATGTTTCGATACAATTCAGTTCGACACCGAGTAGTGTAACGTTTCGACACATTCGCGGACAAACAATCTAGGCAGTCCAGAAATTAGCTTCGCGTCCATGCTGATGGTCACGAGTGACGACGTAGTCCGCCATGTGAGGATTGAACGTAGTCCTAAATAGAGTTATCCACAATTTCACTGTTCTCTGACCGACCTTCCCCAGCATGAGTTGCAGGACCGGCTACAGGTCAATTCGGTAAATGCCAATTCGGTAGAACTAATTCGGTAAATGCCATTTCGGTAAATGCCATTTCGGTAAATGCCAAATCGGTAAATGATAATTCGGTAAATGCCGATTCGGTAAAACTAATTCGGTAAATGCCATTTAGGTAAAAAAAACCCCAAAAAAAACAGCTAATTCGGTAGAATGCAATAACAGCCTTGGCCTTTTCTTCGCCAAGCATGACTGCAAGGCACGCGGCCGCTTGAACTAAGGAACGCAAACCCCTTTCAGGGCAGGGCCCTGCCCTAAAGCAAAAAACCTGCCCTAGTGCAGGGAACCCTATGTCAAAACTGTCCATCAGGTAGGGCCAGGACAGCGTTTTTCTACAGGGGTCCCCAGGTCCAACAAAACTAACAGGGCAAGCCGCTGGATGCCTTGGCCGTTAGCTTTGTCCTTCCTTGACTTTCGCGCCTGTTGTTGTTTCAGGAGCTTGTTCTACCACACTCCCTTAATTCGTAGTAATTTCAAGCAGGGTTGTGTGAGATAAAGCTCGATGCGCCTAAAATGCTTGCATGCATGGATATGCACTTGGTTTTGGGGTTCTAGGCATGTTACTGCTTTATACCGAATTGGCATTTACGAATTAGCATTTACCGAATCGGCATTTACCGAATTGGCATTTACCGAATTGACGGGTTACCGCAGGACCATGCAATTGCCGAAGTTGTTCACATGGGCCAGATGCAAGTGCGGCGCGCCATTCGTGTACGAGAGTATTTCCCAGTCTACGGCTTCGGCGCATGAACGCTATGATATCTCTTGACTTTCGATAGCTATGCATTGTCTTGCACATAAAAGTAATGCGGGTTTTATTCCTGTCGTACTTTCTCGTCTGGAACGCAAGCGCTCTATTTGTTGGGATTCAATACAGGGGAGAATCGCTATAGCCGCCGTTAGGTTAGCTTAGCATAGGCTTAGCCTTTTGTTCATGAAAGTGAAAACATTGTGTCGAAACATTACGTGTCGAAAGATAACAGTGTCGAAACGTTGGTGTCGAAACATAACGTGTCGAAACGTTTGGTGTCGAACGGTAGGGCACGCCTTGCTTTTGGTTCTTGGTGTTAGCGCTGACAGACAAAGGTTTGGTCAGCAGTAACGGCGGATTCGCCGCAAGCAAAGATCTTTTCCCGCCGATACGGATTTGTGGACGTTAGTTTGCAGAATATACTATGCCGGCCGCCATGCGATGTGTTTCGTTTGATACGAGCGTTACGCAGGCCAAACGCTTTAAGACTTGGAGAGGCGGCTGATTCATGTAGCCGTTCGCATTCCAACAAAACTGACGCATCCACTTGTGGGGGTAGCATGCTAAAGAAACATTCCTCTTTGCCTCTCAGTCTTAATTTTGCCAGAGCCTTGGTGAAAGAAAACTATTCGCAGTCTACCCATATCCATCTGGCTCCGCTCATAAATACTTACAGAAAATCTGGCAACTACAATCGTATCTGCAGTCTGTAGCCGAAAACGCGTTGTACACAGAAGTCAACTGGTTTCCAGTTTGACTTAAAGCGATCAAAACGAGTATGTTTGCTAATAGCTGTTTCACAAAGAATTCGATTCATAGCCTGGGAAGCGTGGGATGCAGGCACTGAGATGGTGACCAGAGGTTTTTGCCTTTGCAAACGCGCTGATTCAGCGCCGCGAGAATTGTCAACACTGGTGACGCATTCACTGACGCTATCTTTTAACGGTGTAATTATAAACAGTCGAATTGTTTTTGGCCTCGTCTTTTCGATTCGCCACCTCTCACGAGAATATCGACGTTTTTATTTAAAATGTCAATGTTTGCTCGAAACTGGCATGATTTTGATTCACCTCGTTTTATGCCTTCACTTGATAACCGTTATTTCCCGTCTTTTCAGCGATCACTGATGTTTTTATTTGTGGCTATGCTAGGCATTGGTACGGCCTCGTCGTTTATCCGTCCCGCAAAGCTCGATCTGTGCAAACGGGTAAGTAGCCGATCGAGTAGCCGCACTTTAAACGTCCTCTTTGAAAACGTGTCTCCTCTCCAACTTCTTACCTATTCGGTGCTCCGAGCTTTGTTGCAAGCCAAAGCCCCACCCCTGCCCTGGTTGGGTACAATGTCCTTTCCTCAAAGGTCGAGGCGAATGCCTGCGCAGGACGGTATTTCAGGACCTGCAGGCAGCTGCATTTTGCAACTTCTTCTATGCGCAAGCTCATGCAGAAAGCGCTGGTCCACTCGCTCACTGCAGTCGTCTGACAGCTAGCCAGAAGCAAGAATGGTATGCGTACTGCCGCGAGACGCATGCGGGCATCCCAAGAAGCTGTGCAACTTCGGAGGCAATCTGAACGGTGCTTGCAACGCGGAAAGCGAGCGTTCAGGTACGTTCGTTATTCGTATGGGCGGGGGTCGGCACACTATGGTGGGGGTCACCTTGGCTAGGCCAGTTATGGAGGGTCAAGAGTTGACCCTCTCCCCTGCTCGGCAAAGTGATAGACTTCCATCTTTAGGTGAACCACAAATGCATCCCGCGACAATGTTCAGTCAGCTGGGCCAAACCGCGAATTTCGACAATGCAACTCGCGCGGCATTCGCTGCTTGTGTCGACTACTTCATGGGATAACCTTGCGAAATTCTGTGATGTCCTTTATGGAGTAAAAGGAAATCGACTGGCGCGAATAAAGTTTGGTTCAGCGGCTGATTCCTAGCTTTCATTCGCCTTGGGTCTACGCGAATATCCTTGTTAGCCCAGAAAAGTGTCTTTGCGTCTTGTTCCAGCTACTCCTTGAGGGTTATAGGGATGATAACTTCCCAGTCTTGTTATTGAAGGCACTAAGCAAGTCAACGCGCCCGTGAATGCGTTCGGAGTCCGAACGCCGTCGTGCAGCGCGCCCGAGTCGCCTTCTTTGTTGTTTCCTGCACTCCGATACTGAGTCAGTATGATTTATTCGGACGGCGATTTCCGACGCCAACTATCTGTCTAACGTTGTTTATCCTGCCCGCGCTATGTGCGTCCGCAGTTGAGCAGAACGGCTCCCTGGAACTTTCTGGACATTAGCACGCAATTCTGAAAAGTATCCTTGGATTACAAAGTTCTAATTATGAATAAAGTTACTACAATTTTGAAATTTCTTGGTCTCCTGCGGTCCCATCGGTTCTCGAAGGTGTCCCGGATAATCTGGCCGCCTATGAATCTTGTTTTGTGATTGGTTTGCTTTGTTATCTACTTTATTCGTCGCTTCCACTGATTTTTTGGCTTTTTCTTAAAAAAGTCTAACCTCCCTGGTAGGCCAAAAAAAGAGAAAATTATTCCGAAAATTCGATATTTTCAGTGGCCTTCGCGTTAGCCATCCCGGTTCCAATGGACTCTCTCCGTTCAACTGTATCCTGCTTTTTCGGCAACATATTTACTGCACGAATTATTTCGATAGTACCAATCGCTACGAATTGCATCATTTAGGAAAGATACGTTCAGTGGCGTGTATCATTCGTTTTAGGCGCTTGATATTTGTATCGACATAATGAGAGGGTCCGCAGACTTTGGGTCGCGTCTTCTTGAGGAACTGCGACAAATGGCCGAGTTAGGAATTGGTGGAACGATCGTCCTTAACGTCGAGTGCCCTCCGTCGGACGACGTCGTTCTGACCGCCCTCGCTGCTTCCGCTGCAAATTTATTCGTACCCTTCACATCCGGAATTCTCATTCGACTCTTCGACGAATCCGCGCCTGGTCACGATGGCGCGGTGATAATTACGCTATTCGACGAGCATACCTTCGTCTTCAAACCGATGGTCCACTCAAAGCAGGTCTCTCTGCCGACCTTTTCGGGGAATCTTGGCGAGCGGGGGCTCCGCCATTATTCCGCATCGTGCCTGACTCAGTTGACGAGTGCGCTGGTCTTTGTCGCCTCGAAGGATCACCGTTCGATCAGCGCGTTCCGGCACGGACAACAATATCTGAACCTCAATGACGACCAGGTATTAACAGTGGCGTAAAACCGTCCCGTACGCTGATTAGAGCATATTTTAGCTGCGAAGATTCGCGTTCGATGACTTATTGGCACAGGAGCACAAATTTGTGTCCGTCATGTTGGGTCAGATTCGGCAGATTACAGACCTACGACTGGGCGGAACTATCGTACTGAACACTTCTTGTCGTCCGTCTGACGATGCCTTCTTGAGAGACGTGTCCGGGACGGGGGAATCTCTCGGTCTGCCGATTGCCATGACTTCAATCAGCGACATATTCAACCAAAGACTAAGCAGTGGCCACGACGGCGCGGTGATCATCAGCCTGTTCGACGACGGATTGCAATGGCTTCCGACGATTCATTCCGTGCGTACGACCCTTCCACTAGACGATATCACCATGCTGCTACGGGACCGGCCCCAACTTCGGGGTTCTGGAACGCGACATATGTCGGCGTATAGCGCCAGTCTGCATACCGACGCGTTGTTCCTTGTCACGTCGGAAAACCGTCGCATAAGCATAGGCCAACGTGGTGAATACGTTGATTCTGACCTCGGCACGCTTGAAGGCCGGCTAAGATTCGTCTCGGGCTCGACGATAAGGAGACTAGTAAGTTTTCTCATTTCTTCTTACACGACATAATGGAGCGTACTTCAGCAGTACTTCGCAGTAATCAGAGGTCTTTAGCACAACGAGAAGTGGGCCAATGCATGGAACACCGCGATGGTTCTGGAGAACTGCCTACAATCCGCGTTTGAGAACGCGGCATCGCAGCACATTTTCCGTCACAATCTCCCACCTCAACTGGAAACGAGTCATTTGAACAATGCAAGCACCGCCGTCCTCCGACGCTATGGACTTTTCACTACTGTCCGCTTCGTGATGAGAACTGGAGTTGACGGTACGTAGCACGTGGGTAACGGGACACTTCTCAGGTGGCAGCAGCGAAATCTGTTCGAAATATTTTCAACACATTTTGCGGTGGCAGCGGCACTTTTTTATTGCTCGGGTGAGTTCCACGTTCCCACCTCTCCGATGAACAAGCTTAAGCCTATCTAGACGCTCGCCTCTTCCCGCTAGCCCCTAATCGTGGGCATCCCGACGCTGCTTTCGATTGTGCAATACAATTTCAGACATTTGCATCGAAGTGTATGCGTACGTCTTCGTCACCGAGTCGACGGTCGTAATCGAAGAATCCGTCTTCACATCCGAACATCTACGACGTTTCCTATCCAGCGCTACAGCGGTCCATGTGCACAGTCTTGCACAACGCCTTGCCGAGGCCTTCCTAAGCTACGGCTGGACGTCCGGCGACTGCATCTTCTACGTCTTACGTGATGCTCTTCCACGCACCGAACCGCTCATTGAAGCCCTCTTTGCGGAACGAAGAAGCGGGTGGTTTAGGAAGCCTTTCGGGCCCCACCTTCGGCAGTACTGTTTTTCAGTGGAAAAGCTCATCCGGACATATACCGCTTGCGGCACCTCAAAGGTAGTGTTTTCCTTGCTTGTAACAGGGCCTCGGCATTGCTTCACTCCGGGAAATACACGAAATGGGGATGGAATGGAGACTCCCGGCTGCTAGGCTTAAGGCCCAGTGACTATTGTACCAATGGAGGCTTGCGACTGCCGCTGGAGATCGTTGTATCCCGTTTCGCTGTTCTAAGACGCCAAAAATTTGTGCTTGATTAATTTTCCTATCTGCTACTCCCAAAGGGTCCTAGCCATGTCGTTACTCCGAAACTCCATTTCTGTAAATTCCGTTTTGAACTAGAACGCATCGCCCTATTCCAACTAATAGAGTTCCTGCTTTAGGTGAGCGACACATCCATTCCGTGACAATCTGCAGTCGACTGAGTAAGACTGTGGGTTTCGACAACGCAGCTCGGACCGCATTTGCAGCATGTGTTGATTGTTATATGATTGCATGCATGAAAAAGCTTAGCTTATGTCGAGGTTTAGAGGCCAGAAATGATGGTTTTTGGAGCCCAATTCTCTCATTCCGAGTATATCTGCATCGGAATAACCTGAACAAGCTTGCGGGTATGGGTTCAGGGAAAAGCCAGATAATTTAGAACCAGTGGCTCAAGCTTTATTTCAAGATTGTTCTTCCATTTATCCCGCTTACTCCAGAAAGAATAGCCCATTTTTGGACATCGACTACTGCCGCATCATTTTCGCTGCATGTGCGATGATGCAACATAATGCCTGTCGCAATAACGACCAAAGACCTTGGCCGAAGGGAAACAAGGCCTCAGTGAGTGGCTGCAATCGGGAAGCGCATTATTTCTTGTTGACGTGCACTTTCGCCCGCGTGCTAGCGTATCCGTAAACAAGGGTCGCAAAGGCCGCTAGGCCGCATTTGTCCCACTCGCTATGTTGACAGCACTCGCTCGAAGTTTATCGCACATTTCCTTGCACATTTAGATTCACAAACGATTCGAACATGTCCATAGTTCCAGAATTCGAAGCAGTGGAAATGTCGTCGCACGCTCCCTTCTCGCATCACCATCACTGGGTCTCTCCGTTCGATTCAAAGCGTTTCAACGAGTTCTACAGCCCTACGATGCGTCAGCAGGCTCGCTACAAGGGCGGACTGGGCGATCTGTACTCCGTAGAGGACGGGGGCTTCCGCTGGAAGTGCGACGTCTCCGGATACTTGTAGGTTTTCCGGTCCATTTAAGTCCTATTAGAGGATCCCTGGCCTGACCTGAAAAACTGAGAAGGACTCTGAATGCGTAAGCCGGCTATGGGAAGCTCAAAGACCAAAAAAATTCCCAAGCTAACGCCCAAGTGTGTCGTGAAAAAAGGCGTGCTACCTACATAGAAGAGCTAAAAACGTCTTTGGAGGAAGAGGGGTTTGAACCCTCGACTTCCCGCATGCAAAGCGGGCGCTCTACCACTGAGCTATACCCCCGACGACGACGATGTGCGCATAAGCGCTAACCAAGACCTTATCGTGTCTCACTGAAACCGTCTTTGAGAGATTGCGAACATTCAACTCAGCACGCAAAAAAGTGAATAAGGACCGACTTCAGCATAAAAAAGCTTTAGGAGTAGCGCAAGGACATACCTTCTCGAAATATCCTTGCCTTCTTTGGACCAACCTTCAGCGGCACTGATACGTTTATCGTTCGTCTTTATGATGTGCATTAAGCCTGCACCCTCTTAAGGAAATGTCCTGAGTACCACACCCGTCCGGCGCATGTGCCCAGACCCACGAGGGTCGAACGTTAACATGGTTGGAGTCGCTGGCTTTTAACCGTAGCAGTTTAGACCCGAAGAACTGCACATGGAAATGGACGGGAACGATCTCATCGTCAATGCCGAGCACGAGGAACTGCGCGAGGGAGAGTCCGTCTACCGCCAGCTGAAGCGTCGCGTGCACTTGCCAGAGGGCATCACCAAGGACGCGCTCAAGTGCCACATCGATCACCACGGCCACCTGATGGTCGAGGCGGACAAGGAGCCGCACAGGCGCCATATAGTACCGATGGACCGCTACACGTGGCCCGCCGGTACCTACGTACCGCCGTTCCTTCCGCTTCGCGAATAACCTCGCTCACGCGCTGTTCTTCCGGCTATGCCTTCACGCATGTATTTGTCTCATATTTTGCGGTTTTGCAATAAAATGAGCTATATAAGCCTTTAGCCGAGATTTACTCTTCACACACAATTGAAGAACTCAGGCAACACAGGCGATGTATACCGGTAATGACTTTTACGAGTGGCGCAGGTAGACATACGCCCGGCAAAATTAGCAAAGACAACACTAGCTAACAGGGAAGCACAGCGCAAAACTGGCAAGAGAACCATAGTAAGAGCCCCCCTCCCCAACCACGGCTGGTTGAGGTATGCTCATTTTAAAGCCTTTGTTTGTTCCGGTTTCGACGCTAATCCGGATGTTCTCGGTGTAAGAATATCGCGGCATATATTTCCACCCGCTCGACACTCGACTGGTTCCGAAGACGCTCATCCGGTCTTTGGGTAATCGAGCATGCTGAAGCCGCCTCCTTCTTCAGATTAGCGCGAGGTGAGTTTTTGGAATAGGAATCGAGAATCAAGTTTAGTCCAAAAGACGATTTCTCCGATTCTTTTCGATTGTTTTCTCGGTGGAAAGCTGCGCTTTTCATGACCAAAAATACGTTTTGTAAGGTGTCAGCACGTACACTTGAAGCAGCGGTAAATGTGCAGTGAACCTCTTACGCACAGTCACTGACACCTACAAAAGACCCGCAACTTGCCGTTAAATCTTAGAACTGTTGACGGAACCGGTGCTGGGTAAGGGCCATTTCTGTGGACCTGACGGACGGCTTGACACGGCCATTATGACTCTACGGCAGGGGTGGGCGGGTACCGGTCCCGGTACCGGTCCCGGTCCCGGTGTACCGGTGGTTTTGGTCCCAGTCCCGGTCCCGGTCCCGGTCGTCAGAAAAAGTCCCCCCATATCGACTTTTCGACTGACTGCCGCAGGCATTGCCTGGACCAAATTTTAGGCCAAAATAATAAGTTTTAAGTAAAAATTTCGGCGGAATCGCCTGCGGCGGGCTAAGTTCAGTGCGAATATAGTGAGATGTCGACCATGTCTGACCAGAATTTTCGCAAACTAGCTTTGAAGAAATGGAAAACCATGACCTTAGCCGACACGGTTTTAAGGCGAAAGTTAGCTGAAGTCCCGGTCCCGGTACCGGTCCCGGT